>MU693311.1:53342-65982 GCA_026770625.1 Nicotiana glauca
AAGTCACGAGCATCTAGGAGGATCTTTATTACAATTTCAAAATCTATAATACATAGAGTAAAATCTGGAAATCAAGAAGAAGAAGAAACTTGGTGCCGTGAATGTCGGCGGTCACCTTGCTTAGCTACGATAGCAATACCTTCAATCCGCTACTAACCCGCTACCGGGTGAACAATACCTGCAACTGCACGCGAGGTGCAGGGAGTAAAGTGAGTACTTCTAACTCAGTGATAATAAGAGCGAATAATATCTGAGCGATAAGAAAACATGTATGAGCACTCCAAAATGCTATAAAAGACAGTACAACCCTTTGAGAAAAATAGTAAAATCGTGAAAATCCTTTAGAAACATCTAGCTCAGTTTAAAATCTCTTTTGAAAATATTTTTTTCCAACAGTAAGCAAATGAATGTGATATCAGGTAGTGCAAGTCCGCACACAAGTCAGCCCCTCAGGCACAACACTCTATTTACAAATAACACCAAGGTATCTGGTACACAGTGCAAGAAATAACATGGATGCCAATGATATGAGAGTGATAAATGTCATGCCACGTAGTACAGACAGGAATCAATGCGTGAATGCAATGCAATGCACATGAACGGTACACTCTGGTACCCACTGCGGCGTGCAGTCCGATCCATTTAACGTCGATGACGCTCACTGGGGGTGTGTACAGACTCCGGAGAGGCTCCTATAGCCCAAGCGCAATATCAGCCATATCTTGACTTCAAACAGGCTCTCGGCCTCAATATCAATATATCATCACTGCGGTGTGCAGCCCGAGCCAACCAGATATCTAGAGATCACTATAACACTGCTGCGGCACGCAGCCCGATCCATACTCAGTCCAGAAATGCACATAAGCCACTTGGGCAATATTAACATGAGGGTCCTCAGCTCAAAACGTCAATAACATATTGTTTAAGTTTTCAAATCTTAGAAAAAAAATAGCTGAGTTTGCAAAACCATATTAAAACCTTGCACTGAGATCAAATAATATGCAAAGTAATGCAAAAACAGTGATACCGATCCCCGAAGGATCCAAATAATCGGCACGAAGCCCAACATATGGCAATCAGCCCAAATCATAATAGCATCAAGTAAGTTTCAGTCAATCACACAGTAAAATCAACAACCGGGACTGACCAAGTCACAATCCCCAATGGTGCTCTACCCCACGCTCATACCTGGCGTGCAAGTCACCACAATACATCAATATGATGTGCAAATTCGGGGTTTCAAACCCTTAGGATATCATTCACAAGTATTACTCACCTCGAACCGGAGAAATATCAAGCCTGCGATACCTTTGCCACTTAAATCGGCCTCCACGCGCGTCGAGTCTAGCCAAAAACAGAGCGAATACATCACAATATGCAAATGGAACAATACCCAATCGAAAACAATCGAATTATAGCAAAAATATCGAAACTAGCAAAACCCGTGCCCCGGGCCCACTTCTTGAAAAATTATGAAATTCACATTAGCGGACTCCTCGACTCGCCATGAGTCTACTCATATCAAATTCATCAAAATCGGAGTCCATTTGACCCCTCAAATTCCAAGTTTACACTTTCTTAGGTTTCAAGCCCTAACCTCCATTTTTATCCCTTAAATCCTTGGATTTTCTGTGTTTAAGTCCTTGTTTTTACACCATAACAATATTATTCGAGTCTATAAATTCATACCTGATGGAATCCCCTTCGAATCTCTCCAAATCGCCCAAAAATCGCCTCTTCCCGAAGTCTAAAATGTTTTTCTTCTTTTCCAAGTTCGTGAACACTGTTCACTATAACACAGGCCCGATTTCCACTTCTGCGGTCCTTTAACCGCACCTACGGTTCCGCTTATGCGGCTTATTGACCGCTTATGTGGTCTAACTTAAAGCACCTGGGACCGCTTCTGCGACCCAGCATTCCGCTTATGCGGTTTCCATCAATAGCTTCTGCGGTCTTTTAACCGCTTACGCGGTCCCGCAAAAGCGACCCCTCTTCCGCTTATACGGAAAACCCCTGGGCCTCACCTGTCCACTTCTGCGGCTCCCCCACCGCATCTGCGGAACCGCTTAAGCGGCTCCTTTTCCGTAGATGCAAAAATACCAGAAGGGTGAAAAATCTGACTGCAACAATTGCTTAAAACCCCCGTTTAACCATCCGAAATCACCCCGAGGCCCCCGGGGCCTCAACCAAAAGCATCAACACATCCAACAACCTTATTTAAACTTGTTCCAATCCTCAAAACACGTCAAACAATGCTAAAACCATTAAAACACATCGGATTCAAGCCTAGTTTTCATCAAAACTTCCGAAATGCATTTTCGATAAAAAATCCAACCAAACTATGTCCGAATGACCTGAAAATTTGCAGACATATCCAAAATCACCTAATGAAGCTACTGGAACTCTCGGAATTCCATTCCGTCCCTCGGATCAAAATCTCACCTATCAACCGAAATTCGCCAAAATTCAAACTTAGCCAATTCAAGCCTAATTCTACACTGAGCCTCCAAAATCAATTCCGATCGCACTCCTACGTCACAAATCATACCCCGAAGCTAACCAAATCACCGGAATTAACATCTGAGCCTTCTAACTATATAGTCAATTTTCGGTTGACTTTTCCAAAACAAGCTTCCTTCTAAGAGGCTAAGTGCCTCATTTCCAATTAAAACCAATTCAATTCTATCTGATCAACTCAAATACTGACATTGAAACATAGAGCAACATAATATGGGGGAAACGGGGTGGTAACTCTCGTGACAACGGTCCGGGTCGTCACAAAACCACAACAAACTTAGGTTAATAATAAAATTAATTTGTGATTATTATGATGCTTATTTGAATTGCCTTTATGTGATAAAACTTTATTTTATGAATTGTTTATCTGTACTTATTGCTTTATATAAATTGTCATTCCGTTTCACTTCCTCCACTTTTGGAAGATTCACACAACGCACACACCTAGCGATTACGCGGTTTGCAGCCGTGCACTACTAAAAATACCTTTTAGGGGAAAGTTCGTGGGTAAGTCGATCAGTGGTGCAGTCGACAGTCACGGGCTTTCCACTCTCAAGTTGTCCACTTGGGAGCAGACCAGTCTAGAAAACCCACTCTTAGTCAACCTAAGATAGAGCTAAACCAAAACCCATTTAAGAGCACACATCATTTTAACCCTAGGTGGCTTAATACCCGAGGTGTATTAAATCTATTTGTTAACCTTACCTAAATGTCCAAGTAGGTTTTCAACCCCAAGTGACACTTATCATATTTACGTGCATTATTTGAAGGGTAAACATGCCGATTATGTGGATTATTTACTTTAAATTAATTAAATCCTAGTTAAAGGAGCATGACTATCTTTTTATAACATGTGTAAAGTTTTCAAATGACATAATCTTGCGGAACAACGAGAAGTTTACTCATGACAAAAATATCTTTTATTGTACTTTCTTTTGATTTTCTTTACGTAAAAATAAATAAAATGACTTAAGCGATTCATGCACTTCTTTTGCTTTTGAAAAATAAAATTACTTACTTAATTAATTATAATAAATATATTTTATTATACTTTATTCTTTTGATGAAAATACACCCTCTTTTAAAAAAAAAAAAAAGAAATATGTTTAAGCAGTTATATTTTACTATTTATTTGCTTTAAAAAAATAGAATTACTTAATTAATTTATAGAAATGAGATGATACATAATGGCATATTTATCTTTGAAATACACAGTAGGCCTACCTCAGGCACAAAGAGGTCCCTTACATATTAGGACACACAATTATTTGTTATACTTTGAAATTTGTAACATGCTTGATTGCTTATTTGCTTACTTTGCTATGTTGCTTACTCTACTTTATTATTTTTACTAACATTATCTGTTGTTTTTAAGAAAAAGGAAGTATTAACTATCCAATGTGCTTATATTTTTATTTAAATACATTTTATTTGTTCATATATTTTTTTTTCTTCTGCTTATTTTTATATCATCTTCCTGAATTAATAATAATTATTATTACCAATCGTTCCACGCTTAGTTTTTTAACGACTCTAGATTTTTGCCCATTTTATTTTGCAAGTTATTTAATTCACGCCCTTTTCTTAAAATACGGTTACATGTTCTTAAACTAAGGCCACTCCTGCCTCATATAATTTTATACCTTCAATTCTTGCACGTCGTACCAATTTTAATTTTGTAATCTTATACCTCTAATATTCGTCTCATAGCTTTATATCTCTTAGAATTTTAACGATCGTGCCAATTCTCATTTACAAGTGGGTAGATGTCCAAACTTGCGCAATCTACCGAGCAATAGAAGGCCACTATTTGGTCAATTTGCATCGTTAAATTATTCTAACATTTTTACCTATTCAATTCAAGTGTTTGTATCATCTTATTTCGGCTCATCGAGATTAATCTTCACGCACCCGTTAATTCTAAGTCTTGGTTTGCGAGTCGATGGACCATCCCATAAGTCTCAAAATGGTTGATACCATATTCCAGGCCTCGACAACTTTATAATTTTCCAATGCTAAAAATAAATGTAGAATCATTTCATATCCAAGTCTAGATAACAAGTCATTCTCGTCCATCCATTTCGCAACTTAGGCTATTGTTTCTAGTTTAGGGCTCCTTCTTAACCATATCATGGATTAATCTATCCAATCATATATTTTATTATTTTAGTGCATTTATGTGTTATGACGAATGTGCTAACACTTTATTTTATTTTGTAAAAGTTTTATATTTCTTTAAAGGTTGTCTAGCATTGAACACTGTTTTGGTTGCGAATCTGCATCAAAGAAGCAACTATAATGGCAACCCGATTTGGAGCACTCAGTACCAGTAAAGGTTTGTTGCAAGTTGAGACTGATGATGAGGAGACAAATGTTGTACGGAGGAGCATTTTGGTCAATCTGGGAAATACTTTTAACTTTCTCCCCAACCCAAATTCTGCTTCCAACTCAACCCGAAATGTCTCTTTGACCATATCTCCTCATCCAGCAACTATTTACATAAATCCTCCACTGATACCACCAAAATTTACTATCAATCCAGAGGCTTTGCCAGTCATCATGATGACCAATGCCCAATCATCTTCACTTGCAACATCAGTCATAGAAAGCCAACAAAATTAGTTGGCGTTATGTCCATACAAAATACCAGGAAAGGAAATTAAGATGACTACCTGGGATGACCCAGATAAAGAACTCCATAATCTAAGAAAGATCGTGGAGGAAAAAATACGTGCAAGAAATATTCAGAGTTTAAGATATTAAAGTTTGTGCATACATCCAAATGTTGAGCTTCCGCCAGGATTCAAAATTCCAAAATTCAATACTTTCAATGGGAAAGGAAATCCCATGTCTCATTTAAAAGACTATTGCAGCAGATTATTGGGGATTGGACATAATAAAGCCATTCGAATAAAATTGTTCATTCAGAGTCTATTAGGGCTAGCGCTTGATTGGTTCACTCAACAAGATTTTAGCAAATGGTACATGTGGGAGGACATAGCCTGCGATTTTGTAGAACAATATAAGTTTAATATTAGAGATAGTCCAACGATTTGTGATATGCACAAAGTAGAAAGAATGCAATACGAGTCTTTTACAGAATATGCCATGCGATGGAAATTGGAGGCTTCAAAAATACGCCCTCAATTGCCCGAAAATGAGTTTATTTTCACCTTCATCGAAATGCAAAAAGGCATATACTATGAAAAGTTGCTATGCGCTCGGCTACATGATTTCTCAGATTTGATTAGAGTTGGAAAGCTAATAGAAGCAAGCATTCGAGCAGGAAAAATTATTGACAATTCAAAATTACAAGCCACTTTCTAAGATGAGACACCCGAGAATTTACAAGGAAAAAAGAAAAAGATAGATTCTTCTTGCATTCGCGCTCCTCAGCCACAATCTCAACAAAATAGCCAACTGCTACAAACTCGTATACAACTCCAACCTACTCAGCAAAGCGTTCAACATCAGGCTTATCAAGCACAGTCTAGCTATCACATTTAGAGAACCTGAAATTTTGCACTTTTATTCATCTGAAAGAATCATTGACAAGCATATGTGAGAGATTGAAAGCAAAAGGACTTTTATGGCCAAGGAAAGGGTGGATCCCACAAAATCTTCCTCCAGATTTTGATTGGTCTAAAACTTGTGCATACCATTCATATATTCAAGGCCATGACATAGAAGAGTGCCCAGCACTTAAGCATAAGGTTCTGAACATGATTGAAAACAATAAAATAATTGTGCAGCAAGAGCAACCATGCAATAACTATGACCCCTCAGTCGCTAATACCATCATGGCTAAAGGTGATCTTTCAAAGTTGGCACCAAGACCTTTGAAGAGAAAGCGTAAAGCTAGACAAGATGATTGACTAGAGTTTTTCATCACCACTAAATTGCCCTCCCTTTCATGATTTACTCTATTTTATGTACTTTTGTTAAACTTTTAACGAACTACGTTTTGACCTGATTCCCGTTTAAGAGGGGATATGTAGGCAGCCTTAGGGGTTCAGTCTCATCATAATAAAAATCCTATTTACCCCAAAAGCCAAAACCGGGGCAGATTTTGCAAAAGGATCCTTATTATTCGGCAAAGCAAAAAATGAAATCTCGAGATACATAGTTATTACAAGCACAACAGCAAATTCTAGAATGCCATGGCAACAAGTTGCAGATTCAAAGCCAAACTTTGACATTCAATGTAAGGCAACCACTTTTCTTTTATGCTAATGAATTTTCTGTGAGTAATGCAGGGGCATATCTTAGCTATTATTGAACATTATACGCTATCGCGAAGGTCAGCATCAAGTCAGAAGTTGCAAGATTCGTGCAAAGCAAAAGATGAACCCAAGCCAGCGCAAATCAAACTTTGAAACTTATAATTGTTCTTTGAGTGCAGAAATTTATTAATTGCAAAACTTCAATATGAAGATCCAACGATTGTTTGCTTTGCACCGGGAGTATTCACTACTACAAATGCATTTTATCAAGCTCTGCATCGCACTATTTGTTATTACAAAATCATTGCACCAAGCTCTCTGCATTGCACCATCAACCATGCCAAGCTCTTCGCATCGTATTACACAACTATAGATCAAGCATCGCGCCAAGCTTCTGCACCGCACCAATGCTTTAAATTGCAAATGAAGCACCATGCATCTAGGTTCGTCCACCTTTAATAGGACATTTAGGCTCGTTTGCCTTTAATAGGATGTTTAGGCATATTTTGTCTTTAATTGAAATTTAGGCTTATCCGCCTTCAATTGGATATTTAGGCTCGTCCGCCTTTAATAGGATATTTTAGGCACATTTTATCCTTAATTAAACATTTAGGCTTGTCCGCCTTTAATAGGACATTTATGCATTAAATGTTTAGGCTTGTCCACCTTCAGTAGGACATTTATGCATTAAAATTTAGGCTTATCCGCCTTTAATTGGATATTTAAGCACGCTTGCCTTTATGATATTTAGGCTAGTTTTCCTTAATATAATATTTAGGCTTGTCCGCCTTTAAAATGGCATTTATGCATTAAATATTTATGTTTATTCGCCTTTAATTGGGGTTTTGAGCACGCTTGCCTTTAATATGATATTTAGGCTTGTCCGCCTTCAATAAGACATTTATGCATTAAAATTTAGGCTTATCCGCCTTTAATTAGATATTTAAGCACGCTTGCCTTTATGATATTTTAGGCTTACTATCACGACCCAATTCCCAACCCCGGTTGTGAAGGCGCCTCTCGTGAAGACAAGGCCTACCAGAACAATGCAAATACCTCTTTTACAATTTCTAAACTTTTAGCAAATCCAGAACAAGTGTAAACAGAGATAAAATGCAGAAATAACAATACCAACATACGATACAAACCCGACACAGCCCAAACCAGGGTGTCACAAGTCATGAGCTACTACAGAGTTTAAAATAAGTCCACAAAACATAAAGTCTAATTTAATTGTCCGAAGGAAATCCAAAGGTATGAAATAGGAGAGATAAGGGCTGCGGACGTCAACAGCTACCTCGTCACTCCGACTAGCCTCCTAATCTGGGAAGAATCAATGCTCAGTGGTAGACTCCACACTGCCTGTATTTGCACACATGGTGCAGGGAGTAATGTGAGTACTCCGACCCAGTTAGTAACAACAATAAATAATAACTGAAAGTAAGAAAGCACATAACAGCACAAGGCAGTTCTATATCAAACAGTAAAATAGTAAATCAGAATAACAGTACATGATAAAAGTGAAGTTCCCCTTTTTAAAATAAATCCAGTAAATCAGGTAAAATATCAAGTAAATAGTGAATAGAAATCTGCCCCTCGGGCCCAATATCAATCGCTCAGAACAGTATCAGCCCCTCGAGCTCAATATCACAACACTCAGATCAGTATCGGCCCCTTGGGCTCAGTATCACATCACATGGGTACCCGCGCTCACTGGGGGTGTACAAACTCTGAGAGGGGCCCCTTACGGCCCAAGTGCATTATCAAGCCACCTCGTGGCAGATACAGCATGGCCTGAAAGACTTCTCACATCACACTCGAGGCCTGAAAGCCTCCTCACAATACACTCGAGGCCCGAAAGCCTCTTCACATATCACTCGAGGCCTGAAATCCTCCTAACCTCACGCTCAAGGCCTGAAAGCCTCACTCAGTCCAGAAGATATCATAAGCCCCTCGGGCATCAATAAAATAATAGTTCTCAGCCCAAACATCAGTAAAATACCATTTAAAGTCTCAAAAATTCATTTAAAATGGCTGAGTTTCCAAAACAGTATAATCATTAGGACTGAGTTCAAATAACGTGTCAAATTAGTGAGGAAATAGTGATTACAATCCCCGAAGGATTAAGGTAATTGGCTTTAAGCCCAAAACATGGCAATAAGCCCAAATCACGATGATAAACAAATCAACTTAGTCAAATGCGCGGTGAAATATCAAACGGGGCGGACCAAGTCACAATCCCCAGTAGTAAACAACCCCGCGCTCGCCATTAAGCGCACATTTAACCTCAATATAGCACTATATTGTGCAAATCCGGGGTTTCAAACCCTCAGAATATCATTTACTATCATTACTTACCTCAAGCCGGCCAAAATCGTAGCTCGCTATGCCCTTGCCTCGCGAATCAACCTCCTCGAGCATTGAATCTGCTCAAAACCACAAGGAATACATTACAATAGGCTAAGGGAACACAACCCAATCGAAAAGACTCGAAAAATATAGAAATTCACGAAGTTGGCAAAACTCGAGCCTCGGGCCCACTTCTCGAAAAATTTGAAAATTAACATCATCGGATTCCTTATCTCGCCACGAGTCTATACATATCAATTTTACCAAAATCGGAGTTCATTTGACCCCTCAAACTCCACTTTGAAATACCAAATTCCCAAGCCCTAGCTTTACCCTCTTTTGATGAATTTCCACAAATTTCAATGTAAATTCTACCATTAATTCATGTATTTAGGTCAAGAAACTCACCTCCAATCACACCTAGTCGAAATCTCCTTCAAATTCCGTCCAAGAGCTCTCAAGGTTTCTTAAAAATGATGGAAATGGACTTAAGCTCGCGGAACAAAATGAGCATTTAAAACCCTTCTGATAACAGGGATTTTCGCATCTGCGGTCCTATTTTCGCACCTGCGACAACTGCTTTAGCGGTTATTTTCCGCATCTGTGAATTCCCACTTAAAGAACATGAATGCTTCTTCAGTCCTCTACCACATATGCGGAACTCGCTTCTGCGGATTATTGTCCGCTTCTACGAAAATGCCAAATCCACCCCTTCCGCTTCTGCGACTGTAACGACCCGACCGGTTGTTTTTGGAATTTACGCCCCGTTTCCTCATTAACTGCTTCCCCTAAGTTCATTTCTGCTATTTTGGTTTGCCGGGACGTTCGGTGTTAGGATTCAGAGTGTTTTGGGACACTTAGTCCCTAAATGAGAGCTTGAGAGTTGAAAAATGATCCGTATTTGGAATAGAGCGAAGACGACCTTAGAATGGAAATCCGATGGTTCCGTTAGCTTCGTTAGGTGATTTCGGGGTTGGGAGCGTATTCAGAATGTATTTTGGAGGTTCGTAGCTCATTTAGGCTTGCCAAAGTTTGAATTTTTGAAGTTTCCGGTCCGATAGTGAATGTTTGATCCGAGGGTTGGATTGGAATTCCAAAAGTTGCTGTAGCTCCGTCATGTCATTTGGGATATGTGTGCAAAATTTCAGGTCATTCGGGCGAGGTTTGTATAGGCTTTTGATCGGAAGTGTGTTGGGTTGGAATTTGAAGTTCTTAGGCTTGAATCTTTGATTAATTCGTGTTTCCGGCATTGTTTTAGGTGGTTTAAGGATTGTTTCAAGTTTGAATGATGTTATGGAATATGTACGTAGATTTGGTTGAGGTCCCGGGGGCCTCGGGTGTGTTTCGGATGCTCAACGGAGCAATTTGAGGTTTGGAGATGTTGCAGAAAATTGCAGGTCTGAAGTCCTTCTTCGCATTCGCAAAGAAGCCACCGCCTTCGTGTAGTGGTGGCCTAACCTTTCATCGCGTTCACGGCCCCTCAATCGCATTCGCGTAGGGCAATTTCTGGCCCTTACATTTTTCTTTAACGCGTTCGCGTTCGCATAGTTTACTGAACCAGGCCTTTGCGTTTGCATCCCTTCCTTCGCGATCGCGAAGGTCATTTTTGGGGCCCTTATATTTTCCTTCTTCGCAAACGCGTGATCCCTGCCGCGTTCATGATGCTTTAATTACCTGAACAGTACTTAACATTTCAAAAATGAGGTTTTGCCATTTTATCAAAACACAAGGTTTGGAGCTCGGATTTGGGAGCAATTTCAAGGGTTTTTTAAGGGCAATCACTGGGTAACGATTATCTTCCCTCCTATGACTAAAACCCATTAATCTAATCATGAATTCACCTTTTAATTTCGGATTTTTGAATGAAAAGTGGGTAAAACTTCTTAGACCTAGCTATGGGGTTTTGAGGGGGCATTTGACCTCCGATTTGGGAGATTTTTATATGGTTAGACTCGTGAGAGTACGAGGGTTCTGAAAACGTGAAAATTATTCGATTCTGAGACGTTGGCTGGAGGGGCATTTTGGTTATTTTACCTATTTTCGCGCCCTAGCTTTAAATTTAATAGTGGAATCAGTTGTTTGCAATATTATTTATGATGTGTAATTGAATTGAATAGATTTGGGCAATTTGGAGTCGGATACTCGTGGCAAAGGCGCGGTTTTTAGTGATATTGAGACGGTTCGAGGTAAGTGGCTTGTCTAACCTTGTGTGGGGGACCTTTCCCCTTAGGATTTTTTTCTTGATATTTGAGTGCCCTGTACGTGAGGTGACGAGCGCGTACTTGAGCCGATTGATGAAAAATCCGATTTCACTAAGTTGTTGATATTTAGCTTTCTTACTTGCTTGTTTTATCCTACCTAAAATTTTTTACTTGTGCTAGATTAGAAAAAGCATGTTTAGCTGACTTAACTGCCTAATTGCCTAAGTTGTTTTGACTGTATTACGTGAAACATGTTAGGCTAGTTCTATCTGTTTCTCTGTCTTTCGTACTTTATTCCTTGGTTTGTTTCTAGCTGTGACTGCGTATTTACATTGGGACTACGAATGTGGGATTCTGGTAGCTCCCCCCTTGTTTGTTTACTTTGGGACTACGGGTTCGATTCCCGGGAGATCCCCCTGCACTTTTATTTTGGGACTACGAGACGGTATCCCGGGAGATCCCACTGCACTTTTAATTTGGGACTACGAGATGGTATCTCGGGAGATCCCCCTGAACTTTTATTTTGAGACTACGGGACGGTATCCCGGGAGATCCCCCTACACATTGATGATTGGACTACGGGACTGTATCCCAGGAGATCCTTGGTATTGGTACATGAGTTGGACTACGGGACGGTATCCCGGAAGATCCACTGGATAGTGTAGGAAAGGGCTACAGAACGGTATCCTGGGAGACCCTCATTAACATCTTGTTATTGAGCTGTGTTTACTCTGTGTTTCTGCTCTATCCCTGTAGTTATTATTGCTTTGTTGATAGCCTTATTACACTGTTGCGTTTATTATTTTTGTCAGATTTCCACACTGTTAATTATTGCTATTGTTATATTTTGCCTCAGTAGGGCCCTGACCTTTCCTCGTCACTACCCAACCGAGGTTAGGCTTGGCACTTACTGAGTACCGCTGTGGTGTACTCATGCCCTTCCTGCGCATGTTTTTCATGTGCAGATTATTCAGGTACCTCTACTCAGACGCACTATCAGTGAGGTAGGAGGATTTCGGAGAATTCGAGGTAGATCTGCTGGATCCGCAGACCGATGAGTCTCCCTCTTACTCTATCTTTAGTATCTAGTTTTCTCTCTTTTGGTTGTTAGAATATTCTGGAGTTTTGGAGCCATACTATACATTTCTATAGCCTGTGTTGCCCGTGAGTTTCTGGGTCTTTGGGAATTTTAGTAGACTTGCGTTATTGAGTTGTACATGCCGAGTGGCATACAGTACAGTTCCTTCTAGTTATTTAATTTGGTTTACTCTGTTTTTCCGCAATTATTATATTTTCCGCAATATTTGGCTTACCTGGTTGTGGGGACTAGGTGCCATCACGACATGTTCA
>MU693311.1:67921-105256 GCA_026770625.1 Nicotiana glauca
GTCATATCCTCCCCAACTAAAACAAACGCTCGTCCTCGAGTGGGTCAAGAAACATACCTTGAGCCATAAACAGGTGAGGATATCTGCTCTGCATCTCTCGCTCGGTCTCCCAAGTAGCCTCCTCCACGGGCCAACCTCGCCACTGCACCTTTACCGAAGCTATATCCTTTGATCTCAATTTTCGAACCTGACAACCCAAAATAGCCACTGGCTCCACATCATAGGTCAAATAATCATCCAACTGAACAGTACTAAAGGGCAAAACATGGGACGGGTCCCCAACATACTTCCGGAGCTTAGATACATGAAACACCAGATGCACGCCTGACAAGCTGGGTGGCAAGGCAAGCTCATAGGCCACCTTCCCAATCCTCCTAAGTACCTCAAAAGGTCCAATAAACCGCAGACTCAACTTCCCTTTCTTCCCAAACCGCATAACACCCTTCATGGGCGAAACCTTCAACAAGACCTTCTCACCTACCATATATGACACGTCCCGAACCTTCCGGTCTGCATAACTCTTCTGACGCGACTGGGCTATACGAAGCCTCTCCTGAATCAACTTCACCTTCTCTAAGGCATCCTAAAACATCTCTCTCCCCAATAACCTAGCCTCTCCGGGCTCGAACCATCCAACAGGAGATCTACACTGCCTCCCACACAACGCCTCATACGGAGCCATCTGAATGCTCGACTGATAACTGTTGTCGTAGGAAAACTCTACAAGCGGTAAAACACATCCCAAGAACCCCCAAAATCAATAACACAGGCACGCAACATGTCTAAATGGTACGCTCGGACTGTCCTTCCATCTGAGGATGAAATGCTGTGCTCAACTCTACTTGTGTACCCAACTCTCGCTGAAATGTCCTCCAGAACTGAGAAGTGAACTGAGTACCCCTATATGAGATAACAGACACTGGAACCCCATGCAATCGGACAATCTCCCGGATAAAGATCCCTGCCAGTCGCTCCGAAGAATAATTGGTACATACTGGAATGAAGTGCGCAAATTTGGTCAGCCTGTCCACAATCACCCAAATCGAATCGAACTTCTTCAAAGTCTGAGGGAGAACACTCATAAAATCCATAGTAATTCTCTCCCACTTCTACTTTGGAATAATCATCCGCTGAAGTACACCACCCGGCCTCTGATGCTCGTACTTTACCTGCTGACAGTTGAGACACCAACCCTACAATATCCTTCTTCATCCTTCTCCACCAGTAGTGCTGCCTCAAATCTTGATACATCTTCGCGGCACCCGGATGAATGGAATACCGCAAGCTGTGGGCCTTCTCCAATATCAACCCCCGAAGCCCATCCATATTGGGCACACAAATCTGGCCCTGCATCCTCAACACGCCATCATCATCAATGGTCACATCCATGGCATCATCATGCTGAACCGTGTCCTTAAGGACAAGAAAATGAGGATCATCATACTGGTGCTCTCTGATGCGGTCATACAAGGAAGACCGAGAAACCACGCAAGCCAACACCCGACTAGGCTTCGAAATATCTAACCTCACCATCCGATTGGCCAAAGCCTGGACATCAACTGCAAAGGGCCTCTCCCCAACTGGAATGTATGCCAAGCTCCCCATACTAACTACCTTTAGGCTCAAAGCATCGGCCACTACATTGGCCTTTCCTGGGTGATACAGAATGGTAATATCATAGTCCTTAAGCAACTCTAGCCATCTACGCTGCCTCAAATTAATGTGCTTCTGCTTGAACAAATGCTGCAGACTGCGATGATTGGTGAATACTTCACAAGATACACCATACAAGTAGTGCCTCCAAATCTTCAAAGCATGAACTATAGCAGCCAACTCCAAATCATGTACAAGGTAGTTCTTCTCGTAGGGCTTCAACTGACGAGAAGCATAAGAAATAACTCTACCCTCCTACATCAATACATATCCGATCCCAACTCTCGATGCATCACAATATACTGTATAAGAACTTGCGGCTGAGGGCAAAACTAATATTGGAGCTGTGGTCAAAGCCGTCTTGAGCTTCTGAAAGCTCTCCTCGCACTCGTCCAACCATACAAATGGAGCACCCTTCTGAGTCAACTTGGTCAAGGGCGATGCAATAGAGGAAAATCCCTGAAAAAATCGGTGATAATAACCTGCCAACCCAAGGAAACTACGAATCTCTATGCCTGAGGTCGGTCTAGGCCAACACTGCACTGCCTCTATCTTCTTCGGGTCGACCTGAGTACCCTCGCTGGACACCACGTGCCCCAAGAAAGCTACCGAGCTGAGCCAAAACTTACATTTGGAGAAATTTGCATAAAGCTTCTCCTCCCTCAATCTCTGCAATACAACTCGAAAATACTGTGCGTGCTCCTCCTGGCTACGCGAGTACACCAGAATATCATTAATAAAAAAAATCACAAATGAATCCAGATACAGCCAAAATACACTATTCATCAAGTGCATGAACGCTGCTGGGGCATTGGTCAGCCCAAAGGACAGAACAAGAAACTCATAGTGCCCATATCTAGTCCTAAAAGCAGTCTTCATAATATCCGAATCCCTGATCTTCAACTGGTGATAGCCTGAATGGAGATCAATCTTGGAGAATACCCTCGCCCCCTGAAGCTGGTCAAATAAATCATTAATGCGAGGCAGGGGATACTTGTTCTTCACTGTTACTTTGTTCAATTGCTTGTAGTCAATACACATTCTCATGGTGTCATCCTTCTTCTTCACAAATAGAACCGGTTCACCCCACTATGACACACTAGGCCGAATGAACCCGTTATCTAGGAGTTCTTGAAGCTGATCCTTCAATTCTTTCAACTCCGCTGGTGCCATACGATACAGAGGAATGGAAATGGGCTGAGTGCCCGGCACCAGGTCAATACCAAAATCAATGTCCTTGTCCGGTGGCATGCCTGACAGGTCTGTAGGAAAAACATCGGGAAACTCTCTCACAACTGGGATAGAATCGATGGTAGGAGTCTTGGCTCCCACATCCCTCACGAATGCCAAATAGGAAAGGCAACCCTTCCTAACTATACGCTGGGCCTTTAAGAATGAAATCACCCTGCTAGGAACATAGTCAGTCACACCACGCCACTCGATCCTCGGAACACCCGGTATAGCCAGAGTGACTGTCTTAGCATGACAGTCCAGAATAGCATGAAACGAAGATAACCAGTCCATGCCCAAAATAACATCAAAATCTACCATGATCAATAGCAATAGATCAACTCGGGTCTCCAAACCCCTAATAGTCACCAAACACGACCGATACACATGGTCTACAACAATAGTATCGCCCACTGGGGTAGATACATGAACAGGTAAAGCAAGACACCCTCAGGTCGTACCCAAATGATGAGCAAAATATGAGGACACATAAGAATAGGTGGAACTCGGATCAAATAAGACTGAGGCATCCCTGTGGCAAACTGAAATAATACCTGTAATGACGGCATCTGAAGCAATGACATATGTCCTGCCCTGAAGAGCATAAAAACAAGCCTGCCCACCGCCCGATCGACCTGCACCCTTAGGGCAACCCCTGGCTGCCTGACCCTCACTCTTAGCTGGAGGGGCGGGTGTTGAAGAAACCGGACCAGAAGACGAGGGCTGACCCCTCTGCTGAGATAAGCTAGCAGCTCGACGAGGACACTGCCTCCATATATGCCTAAACTCTTCGCACTCATAACAACTCCTGGGTGTTGGAGAATGGGACTGAAGGGAACCCCATGCGCCGGAGTGACTGGATGACGCACTCGGCCTAGAAGAACCCTGAACAGATGGAGCTCGAGATAAACCCTGTGCTGGAAGAGTACTGAGAGATGGCTGACTCTGCTGAGAACCCTGATGACCACGACCTGAAGATGCCTCATGATACTTGGAACGGGCCGACTGAGCGGGCCTGAAAGAGCGACCCCTACCGTGCTGGAACTGGCCCCTCGAAGGAGCACCACTAAAACTGCCAGAGCCTCGAGGCCTCTTGGCCTCCCTCTCCTCCTGATCCCGACGACGAACCAACTCAATATCTCGAGCTATATCCACCACCTCCTCAAATGAAGCACCCAACACTCTCTCTAGTCATACGAACACGAAAATTATAGTTAAGGCCATCCCCAAATCTCCTGATCCGCTCACGATCAGACAAAACCAGCCAAACTGCATGACGAGCCAACTTTGAGAACCTCATCTCATACTGAGACACAGTCATGTCTCCCTGTCGTAGCCACTCAAACTACCTATGTAGCTCCTCCCTACGGGACTGCGGTACATACTTTTCCAAAAAGAGAGAGGAGAACTCCTGCCAAGTCAAAGGTGCTGCGTGGAGCATCTGCTGACATCTGCCAAGAAAACCCTGGGCATCCTCGCCCTCAGCTCCACTAAATGTCGGAGGCTGGAGCCTACCAAACCTCTCGAGGCGATGCTGCTCATCCTTGGGCAGAACTGGAACCCTGAACTCCTGCACTGGAGCAACTAGCTGAGCTGGAGGTGCCTCTAGAGTCTGTACTCCCTGCACTACCTGCTTAGGTGTGCGAGCAGCGGGGGTCTGATTGCCTCCCCCGACCTGTGAAGCAGATGCTGCTGCTGTGGTGGCTGAAACCACCTAAGCTAGGCCCGTACAAACTGTCAATATCTGGGCTAATGTCTCCTGGGGACTCAGAATCATAATGGGCACAGCAGGTGCCTGAACTGGTGCTGCAAGAGCCTGGTCCTGAGCTGGGGCAACTAGGTGATCCACAGGTGCTTCCCCTACTGCTCTGCCCCTACCACGACCACGACCACGACCACGACCACGACCACTACCACGACCTCTGGTAGCCTCACTAGGTGGTACTGGTGGTCGTCCGTCATGTCCGGTAGCTCGTGTCCTCACCATCTGTGCGAGAACAGAACAAAGAGAAGTTTAGTACACAGATCAACAAGTTCGCACGACAAAATTTCAAGATTGTGAAATTTTTCCTAAAAGGTTCTGCAGCCTCCCGAGGATAAGTACAGATGTCTCCGTACCGATCCGCGAGACTCTACTAAACCAGCTCATAACTCATGAGACCTAGTAACCTAGGCTCTGATACCAACTTGTCACAACCCAATTTCCAACCCCGGTCATGATGGCGCCTCTCGTGAAGACAAGGCTAGCCAGAACAACGCAAATACCTCTTTTAGCAATTTCTAAACTTTTAGCAAATCCAGAATAACTGTAAACAGTGATAAAACGTAGAAATAACAATACCAACATATGATACCAACCCGACACAGCCCATGTCACACCTCCTTTTTCACTACACCCACAAGGGCATAAAGGAGTTTTTCCAATTAAAGGATAATCGGAAAGGGATTTGATTATTAAGATTTCAGAGTCGCCACTTGGGAGATTAATGGTGTCCCAAGCCACCGGTTGAATCCCGAACTGAGGAAAAATATGACTCTGTTAACAGTCCGCGAATCAGAAATCCGAGTAAGGAATTTTGTTAACCCGGGAGAAGGTGTTAGGCATTCCCGGGCTCCGTAGTTCTAGCACGATCGCTTAACTGTTGTATTTGATTTTATATGATTTTAATACATGCTAGCTTCTGTGCCTTTTATTTGTAAACCGCTTTTGTCATTATTTTAAAAAGAATTGCAACGTCGTGACCCGTGATTGTCAACACATTTCGAATCCGTTAAGATTTGGATTTGGGTCGCATCAATGCGCACCCGAGTTTAAGAATGTAATTTTATTAAAGTGCACGCCTAAAGATGCTAAACGCATTTTTATCTTTTGGGAAGGCCACAAAATTCGCTAAACGGCCCATCCCGAATCTAAAATTAATACAATATTTATTGAGGGCCCCGCAATTGCATTTTTATTTGGCGAGGCTCGTCTCATCAATATTATTTAAAGGCCAATCTAAAGGTGACTGTGATTTTCTATGGACCATTTGTCTTTAGTAATAAAAGAAATGTTCTTAATTAATTATTGTAAACTATGGGCCTCAAACTCAAATCCGGATTTAAGCAAGAAAAGGGAATCTCTTAATTTAACACCAATACTTAAGGCTCACACTTATATTATGAAAACTAAATATGGAAACCTTTAAATCAGGCCCAAATTAATGGGCCAACTGATTCTGCTTGTGAATGAATGCAGCAGATGTCCCATAACCGGATAGGCCAATCAGGCTACACATGAGTAATCAAGGGATTGAATCCCAAGCGTGAGATAAAGACCATCCCACTCCACAACAAGGCCAGTATCGAACACACACGTAACATTTAGAGGGAAAAATAGCTTAAATCGCATGGCATGTTAACTGAGCGAAAATTATCATTAATGGATTAATCAAAACAATTAAACTGAACTAGGCTGATTTCATAACTAAAATCCTTAAACTAAATTTTGATTCCAAACTTTTGAACTATGCATAACGAAACAAGCAAAACCTACATAATGATTCTAGCATCTGTTTCAATTGTGAAGTCAAGATATATTACTTCAGCAACATGAACTAAGTCAGATTAAAAACCAACTACTAATAATAGAATTCACCTGCTTGTAAGGATAACTCCAATTAGTTTAGTAATTCATAGACTAAATCCAAACAATCCAAATCAGTGGACATTGAGCAATTTCTACTTCGTGACAGTTCACCAGACTAAAACTAGAACAATTACATACTATTATTTTGACGATAACTATATGAACACATATCC
Organism: Nicotiana glauca; assembly: GCA_026770625.1. Taxonomy (NCBI): domain Eukaryota; kingdom Viridiplantae; phylum Streptophyta; class Magnoliopsida; order Solanales; family Solanaceae; genus Nicotiana; species Nicotiana glauca. The sequence continues at coordinate 74,606 of MU693311.1, forward strand.
GAAATATTATTTCATTCCAATCTTGAGCTACATCAGTATGGGGCCAGGTGTGTGTACCTGGAAATCGCAAAATAAGAAGGAAGGTGAGGTCAACCACATCAAGGGACAAACAGTGGCAGCAGAACAACTTAAACACAACCAGCACAAAACCAAATCAACACGATGAACCCCCAGGAATCGAACATATCAACAAATAACCAGTAATCCACTTCAAAAACTACTCAAATCCCAGACAGAATGACTCGGAATTGCTTCCAAATTGCAATATAAGCAGAAATAGAGAATTTCGAATTGCTTTAGATTCAAAACAGGCTAAAAGCAATGCAACATTACTTGTTTTGTATTTTTTGTAGCTTTTATATGTATTTTTCTGGAGAATTTCTACTGAATTCCTATGGTTTTTTTTTTGGTTTTTGTTTTATCTCAAAGCTAAAAAAAGATCTGGATCTTATATTTGAATTCTCAGATCTCACACTTGAAGGAGGATTTTTGGGAAATTTTTTTGGGGTCCCAAAACTTGTGTGTTAAGGCATGGGAATGCCATTTTATAGGTAAAGATGAGGTGCAAGTCAGATTTTCAGATTTCAAATTCAGTCCCCAGTTTATTTCAGATTAATCCCTCATTTTTTAACTTGTTTCCCAAGCTAGTATCCTAAGTTGGCTGAAATCTACACTAAAGTCCTATTCTAGAAGAATCTAAACTATTCTAATGGGATCTACAGCATTCCTTCTACTGTTAAATGTCCAAACACCCCTGACTACCCTTGAAATTACTAATCTATCATAGCTAATACCCAAACACTTCCCTAAGCCCTAAGGGTGAATTTCAGCTTATACAATCCTATTTTACTATTATCAAATTATCTTTAAAGAGAATTAATAATCAAGAATCAACATTAAATTACACTAATCTAACTAACAACATATGAAAAGTTAAAGAAAAAGTCTAAAATATGATGGCGTCAATCAACTATAACGAGCATACTAATCACACGAGGGGAAACACATTAAGACGAACAAATAACAGAGTTAAAAATTCAGTCAAACATGAACTTCATTACACTATCCTAATTTCGACTTGATGAAGCTGAAGTTAAAGAAAAGAAGATTAAATGAAAACAAGAACATCCATTAAAAAATAGGTCAGCAGACCTAACCAAACAAGAGCAACGAAAAACAAAAACTCACTAGCAAAATTATCCATTCAAACTCGACTGCCTTCAATGAACTTCGAGGCCAACGACATTGAATTCCTCGTGAAGGAAGCAACGAGACTCTGGTACGTTCACTTGAAATCAGTGGGACGACTTAGGGTTTTTTAAACAATTTTCGATTTGAAATTCGAAGGGCTTGGTCCTATTTTGAAGAAGATTATTTGCAGACTAGTGATGGGGATATGGAGGAGGTTCCTTGGTATGAACTTGAACCGATTTGGGTGATGTCGCCACCGTGGACGGTGGTGGCAGCGCCTAGGGTTTTGAATATTCGATGCCTTCTGATGGTATTTGAGGGAGATGGACAGTAGCATGAGCATGAGGAGAAGGAGGAGAAGAAATGGTGTGATTTTGGTTAAAGTTTGTTGTCCTCAGCCACTGTGGGCGATTTTCGGTGGCGGACTTAGGGTGGGGGGAAGGGCGGCATTACAGGGGAGAGGGTGTACAAGGAAGACGGGTGTGGTCTAGGGTTAGAGGGGATTTTCGGGCATTTTTGTTAAAATGGGGGGATCAATGGGGACCGTTGGATCATAGGGAATGGACGGTTGAGATTTGAGGGACGCCTAAACGGCGTCATTTTGGCTCTGAGGAGTCTGGACCGGGTGGGGTAATATTTGGCCCTGGGCGTGGGGTAATGTTTGGGTCTGGGGAAAATTATTTAAAATGGCCCAACAACAGCCTTTTCTTCAATTGTTTTCTTTTATTCTTTCTTTTATTTTTATTTTGTATATTTTATATATTTTTTATTTTGCTAAAACCAAATTGACTCTAAAAATTATATTTCCTAATTTCTAATTATAATAATTCCTAATTTAAATGCAAGCTAAGATAAATTAAAACTATAATTGCAAGAATGACCATTTTTGTTACTTTCTCTACTTTTAAGCAATTTTAACTACTAATTAATCCTAGAATTGAACCTTGAATGCAAATGCCAAGTATTTTTTGTACTTTTCATATGAATTAACATGCACAAATAAAAATGCAAACATTTAACAGGAAATAACACAAAATTCACAAAAATGTAAAATAGTGATAGAAAAAATGATTTTATTTGAATTTTGGGAATAATTCACTTAGGGCAAAAATCACGTGCTCACAGCTGCCCCTCTTTGCTCGGGAACACGAAGGGTTTTCGGGCAAAGATAAGTGAGCAAATACGAGCGATTTTTACCCGTCCAAATATTCCGTGTGAAGCATTTTTGAAAACCGTCTGACTGCACCCTGCTTCTGAGGTTGCCTACATATCCTTGGCTAAGAAGTAATCAGGTCAGTGTAGTTTGGGAAGGTTTGGTAGCTGGGACTACCGGGAGCTGTGATTTCACTGCTGTTGCTGCCGCTACTACTTGCTGACCTCCTTATTACACCGTGTCAAAAATAAAAGGAAGCTAGCCTAAGCTATGATCTATGAGTTACAAGAGTAATCCTATCTATGTCTTGATCTTGCTTTTGTGTTGCTTGAACTTGTATTCATCTGATGGAATTCTCGTTGTTGCTTTGAATTGTGATTGGCAATGTTTTGCCCTTCCTTCGTGTGATGCTTGACTGCTACAGTTTGAAATATGTGCCTCTATTCTTCAGGCGGGCTCCTGACTGCTGACACTTGAAACGTATTCCCTTGTTCTCCAGGTGGGCTCCTGACGGCAATGATTGAAAAGTATTCCCTTGTTCTCCAGGTGGGCTCCTGACTGCAATGCTTGAATAATATTCCCTTATTCTCCAGGTGGGCTCCTGACTGCAACAAAATAAATACACAAAAAAGATTTTATGCCCCAGTTTGGTGACTGGGCACATCATGTTATCCAATATCAAAAATTAAAAGCTAACATTTGAATTGTACTTCCCTTGTTCTCCAGGTGGGCGCCTGATTGATGAAGCTTGAAAAGTATTCCCTTGTTCTCCAGGTGGGCTCCTGACTGCAATTCTTGAAAAGTATTTCCTTGTTCTCCAGGTGGGCTCCTGATTGCAACAAAATAAACGAACAAAGAAAATTTTCTGCCCCAGTTTGTGGCTGGACAGACTTGTGAGTTGTTACCTAAGCTATTGATATGACGGTGAGAGCAAAACTAAAGACTTGATTGTCATGTACGTCCCCCGTGAGTAAAACCATTTGACTACAACTTTTATCCTAGGAGAAACTTCATCAGACTAGGTTTTCTATCTTAGGAGAGATATTCATCAAACTAGGCTTTCTATCTTAGGAGAGATATTCATCAGACTAAGATTTTAATTATCTTAGGAGAAGGATTCATCAGACTAAGATGCAGACCCTAGGAGAAAGTTCATCAGACTAGGTTTTCTATCTTTGGTTATCTTAGGAGAAAGATTCATTCGACTAAGACGTTTATCCTAGGAGAAAATTCATCAGACTAGGTCCATTTTGTTATCTTAGGAGAAAGATTCGTCAAACTAAGATTCTGACCCTAGGAGAAGATTCATCAGACTAGGTCTTTTGTTATCGTAGGAGAAGGATTCATCAGACTAAGATTTAAATCCTAGTAGGAAACATTGTGAAAAGTAATGGCAAAGGTCAATGATTTGAGAAACTTCCCTTTTGTCGGTTCTCCTCTTGTTCCTTTTCTTTTTCTTTCCTTTCTTGTTCCCTTACTGCTGAACCAACTTTCTTGCACTACTTTGTTCCTATTTCAAACAGCGAAAACTTGTGAGTTTAAAATATAGTGGTTGGTTTGTGGCTTTGAACTTTGAGGGCGGCCCGATATCCTCCATTTTTGCATTGCATGAACTGTCATCTCCCCAATCCTTATATTTTATATGAATCCTGCAGTATGTCTATTATTCCCACTTCATGTATATGATGTTCTTTCTGCGCTTGACCACTGGCTTCGGCCTTGAGTTTATTGTTCCTTCACTTATCACGATGACTGATTCCCACTCGAAGATCTTGCTTGTTTATTGACTAACCACTTTCTTTGTACCCTTAACGTAGCACATATCTCTGATCCGTTCACCAAACATCCTCCATCTGTTGCATTGTTCCTGAATTGATACGTTCCAAACCCTTGTATTTTACACGAATCCCAAAGCATGTTGATTGCGGCCGACTCATTGTGCCTGCTGTTTTCTCCTGACTTGATGCCTTGATGTGTTCACCAGATCCTGTTTTGTTTAATTAGAAAGCTTGGTGGCAGATTTTGAAGTCATTTCTCACTTGTTTTGAACAATAGACCCAGTCAGTGGGAGTAAAACAAGGTGGGAGGATTATAGTAAAAGATAATGGAAAGAGACGATTCCTAACAAGAAACCTAGAGAGGAGTGACCCATCCGATGTGGATACCGACTCTAGCGACCTTGACATGCACCTGCAGCCTACTCTGTTTAGCAAATCTAATGTTCGGCTTTTGTTGTACCTTTTCGCCATGAGACTGGTCTTCAATGCTCCGCTTATCTGATCTGATTCACAGTCCTTAGTCGACTTGCAGTGCCCGAAGGGTTTTCACCATCAAGCCTCTCTCATTTGGTTTTCTCTCGTCTCACCGTCGCCTTATGGTGCCTGTAAAGGTTTTCACCAATAAGACTCTCTCATTTTGATCTCTCTCAGCTTTCATCGCCTTGGGGGTACCCGTGAGGGTTCTCATCAACAAGACTTTCTCATTCTTCATTTCCTTCGTTTGGACCGGAGTGTTGCCCCTGATATGATTCACCTCTGCTCGCTTGACTCGACATTTCTTGAAAACTGATCGGAAGGTCTTTTTTGGACCGTAATGCAGGCTTTTGGATGGGGATAGAAATAAGGGTATCAAAGGCTCAAAAAAATTCAACATGGGTTCAAAATTACAACTTTCGGAATCAGATTTCCCACGACAACCACAACTTCTGCCCCAGTTTCTTTCTTGGAGACTTTTGGATTTTATTTTGGTGTGACTGAACCTCAGAGAGGCTGCCTACGTGCCCTTTCGGGATCAAGTAAAATGTAGTTCAGGCGACTACTTTTGTTGTTGCGGTCTTTCCTTTTTCCACTTTTCCCTTTTCTTTCTTTTCATTTCTTTTCTTTTCCTTCTCTTCTCTTTTATCTTCTTTTCTTTTCTCTTTTTTTTTCTTCTTTTTCCTTTTCTTCTTCTTTTCTTTTCTCTTTTCTTTTCATTTCATTTCTCTTTTTTTTTTCTTTTCTTTTCTTTTCTTTTGGACTATTTTTCTCTTGTTTCTCCACTTACTTTTCCCGCTTGGGCTTACGAGTTTTATTATTGATTTCGAGAGAGGGGTATGCAAGAAAATAATCGAAGCTCAAAGGGGTAACAAAGGATATAGTGTTTGGATAGCAGAATAAAATGCCTTCGTCATTCCAATCTCCAAAATATGTCAAGTACAAACTACACAGTTAAACAAGCTGAGGAAAACACACATAACACCTTTTGATTGATTCACATACTTGCCTTCTATATTTGTCAATTGCCTAGCACCATTAGATAACAAACTCAGTACCACGAACGGTCCCTGTAGACTTGGGGTAAGCCTACCTTTGGCTTCAAACCTATACGGCACAATGCATTTCAACAGTATTTCTTTATGTTCTATTTGCCCCAGTTTCACTTGATTTGGGCTCGAAGTGATCTCAAAATGCCCTTGCTTATTTCCCTCGAATGTCCTCACATCTTTAACATTGTTTCATTGCTTCATTACTAAACTGACTTTTAAAACCAGGCTGAGAATTATGCGTGCATGTCATGTCACTAGAACCAGCATTGAAAGAATTGTAAAAGGAGAAGAGAACAGAGAATTGTATTAGACTGATGGTGAAAAGGTTTAAACAACAAAACAAGCAAACTAGACTAGGGTTACAGCCTTCGAACAAACCTAGACAGCATTAAACAAGCTATTATGACTAAACAAACAAGGCAAAGTGAAAGGATAGAGGGTCTGAGTCACAAGACAATATCCGGATTACAACCCTGAAAATAACCCGGATAATAGAAATGACAACAAAATAAACCACCAAAACTCCACTCTAGCTAACCAAGAGATGGAGCATATTTCCAACCACAAAACTCGATACCTTAGCCACTGGATTGCCCATCAAAATTACTGGGATCTTAATCAAAAATTTTACGACATGGATCTTCCCCACAAAATGTGCACCGTCATGTGCAGGTAAAGGATTCTGTGCAATGTTCTGGGTGCCACTGTCCTGGACCGCAATTATCCCTTCCTGAATCATTCTTTCTACCTCTCTTTTCAAATCTCGGAAACTTCCGACATCGTGCCCTTGGGCATTGGAATGGTATTCACACCTTTTAGAAGGGTCAAAGCTTCTAGCACGCTTGTCCACCTGATTCGGAGGGATTGGTACAATCAAGTTATAATGCTTTAGTTTCTCAAACAATTCTGCATATGACTCTCCGATGGGGGTGAAAGTTTCCTGCTTCTGTGCCCTCTCTTGCTTGAAATTTTGGCTAGCTCGCAAACCTACTCCAGGGGGACTCATGTAGGCTCTTGGAGGTGGGTAGGTGTTTTGAGTTGGGTAAGTATTTTGTTGAGTAGGTACACGCAATGGCGCGTGAGTAGGATGTTTGGGGTATATGTGGGCATGGTGTACAGAGAAGTGGGGATCATGGGGTGGGTAATAGGGCTGTGGAGTGTGGGGGTAGGTTTGGGGACGGGGTCGAGGTTGATGGTAATATGGTGATGGGCCCCTGGACCAAGTTCTCGAGTCAACTACCGCCACATCTTCTTTCTTTTTCTTTCCTAGTACCCCTCCAGTGCCGCTCTGTATAGACTGTGTAGCCGCCTTGATTGCAGAATAACTCATGATTTTATCGGATTTGAGCCCCTCTTCAACCATACTTCCCATTTTCACTACCTCATTAAAAGATTTTCCCACTACTGACACCAAGTGACCATAATAAGTAGGCTCCAAAGCTTGTAAGAAGTAGTCAACGATCTCGCTCTCTTTCATTGGAGGATCGACTCTTGTCGCCTGCTCTCTCCACCGGAAACCATACTCTCTGAAGCTTTCCCCAGGCTTCTTCTCAATTTTAGTCAGTGATAGACGGTCCGGGACGATTTCGAGATTATACTGGAAATGGAAGGCGAATGCTTGTGCCAAGTCATCCCAGGTATACCACAGCGCATGATCTTGCCGCGTGTACCATTCCAAAGCAGCACCACTGAGACTTTGACTAAAGTATGCCATTAACAACTCATCCCGTTCGGCTCCCTTCATCTTACTGCAAAATCCCCTCAGGTGGGCCTCCAGGTCACCATGCCCGTCATACAGATCGAATTTTGGCATTTTGAACCCTGCGGGTAACTGCACATCCGAGAATAGACACAAATCTTTATAGGCCACACCGAATTGGCCACCCAGCCCTTTCATGTTCCTGAAGGATTGCTCCAGGCTTTTTACTTTTCGAAACATCTCTTCCTGTTCCGGATCCTTAAGCGGCTTTTTAGTTTCCACCGGGAGCTTGAAGTGAGGGGTGTAAGAATATGGAACATGAGCTTTAAAGGTAGGCTCAGGAGGGTAGTACTGGCTGTCATGAGTTTGAAACACTGGCTCACTGGAAGATCTTTGCAGTATGGCAGGTGGTGGCGCCACAAAGACAGGGGTGATTGGCGGAGGAGGGTTTTGTTTGGGTGGTGGATCTTGGGTAGGATAGGAGGTGGTGCCGTAACTCTATTGGTAGAAAGGGAAAGGTGCAGATGAACTCGCAGGAGGAAGCTCCTGAGACTGAGCCAAAGGTGGGATATATGCTGGATTGGCGGGATAAACTGGCTCCGGCTGACCCTTAGCCCAGGCCTGATGCATCTCGGCCATCTGCTGCCTCAACTTATACATCTCTTCTTTCATTGCTTTAACATCTACCACTTCTACCTCTTTTGACGGGTCCACGATACTGGTATCTGATTCTTGGCCTGTCATGTTCAGTTTATTTTTTCACCGGGTGTTGTAGGAATAGGTTACCAGGATGCCGACTGCCTTTTGTCCTTGTGTTGTAAGGAGGAGTTAACACTTTAAAATCACAAACCAACCACCTTTCTGGAATGACATGACAAAATGAAACCATCACGTTAGCGTTAGGGCATTTAACATATTGGTAATGACTTTTGATCGGTCGCATGCGTCATCCCGGCCTTTTCCTTATTTCCAATTGTAAGTTTTCTTTGTTTTTCTTCCCTTTTTTTTCCTTCTTTTCACTCTTGCCTTTGTCTTCTCTTGTTCCTATTCTCTCCCTTTCTCGCTTTCCTTTTCTTTCTTGTTTTTCCGCTCTTTTCTTTCTTTTGCCTTTTTGTGGTTTTCCTCTCTGTTTTTTCCTTTTTTTTTCTTTTTCTTTTGGTCATGGTCGAATCCTACGTAGATTGCCCACGTATCATGACCCTGCATTAATCATACCGAGCGTAGTTCTTGCAAATTGAACGCAAAACTAAAGGGTTATTTTTTGGGATTTTCAAATTTTGTTTTTCTTGAAGGGAGACTACAAAAGCAGACTCAAAATAATAAAATACAGACTCGATGATAAAAACTAGATCAGAAGCACATCAAAGCTTCACATCCTGGGGCCCGCGGGGCATCACTCGGCATCGCTGCAGGCCTGCGCAAGACTGAGAAGACTCCAATGTCAACTGTGACTATTTAAAGAAAACTAGCCATATAATGACTTATTTTGACTTAAAAGGTGAAAAGTGGCTATCCTCCAAAAATATTTATTTTAATAAAACAAAGACTCAGTTTTGCAAATACGGTCTTTCAGCACTTTCGAAAGGGAGATTTTAAGGCTGTGCCCGCAAACCATTTTTAAAATGACTTGGGGTGGCTGTTCTTGCAAAAACAGCCTTCCGGCGCACTTTTGGGGACATTCGGCTTATTTTCCCACAAGAATGGCGTCACCCGACTTATTGGATAAAAATCAAACTTTTGGTATTTTTGGCTATTTTTGCAAAAGTGGTGGTTGGACCCGATGAGGGTTTTCTATGTATCTCACAACCGGTGAGAATCAAACCAGCGTAGTTCGGGCAAATAAACTAACTATTTTCGAAAACGAGACTCTTTTGACAAATACACTATTTCGAAAAGCAGGACTCTTTTATATTTTCTTTTCCACAAGCCATTTAAAAATAAAACTCTTTCCCTTTCCTTCTTTTTCATTTTCCTAAAAATTCGGCAGAGTTCCGACTCTATTTTGACATTGGTTATTTTTCTGAAACAGGTAATTAACTCTCTACACTGCTATTTCTTTATTTTTTTTCAATTTTTCCAAATATTCAAGCCGGTCGGCATGCGGGTCTGAGACAAATAAATGTACGTGCAACATGTAGGATGCATCGGGGTGGTCTTTTTCATATCCGGTTACCTGTCCTAGACGGACCCAACTCCTGTGTTGAGTCCCCTAAGTCATATGCACGTGATGTAGTTAAGCGCTCCTACTAGGGATCTGACATGAAGTCAAGTCATTCTAGGTTCAAAACCTGGGTATTTGTTCTAGACTATGTACCCGAGCGGACAACTCGAGTCGAGGAGGGGGCTACGTACCAGGGACCCGCACGATCGTCCGGCTTAGTAACTTGTCCAGCCTCTTTCTTATTCAAGGTATGACACTAACAGAATAGAGAGTCTCAACCAGTAAGCACATCCCCGGAGGTGAGAAAAGAAGGGTTTCGGGACAGTTTATAGATACAGTTCAAATAATATCAAAGCGATAAAGCACAAGATGCAAATGAGGCAAACAAGCATCCTATCCAGGAATCAGGCATGAGTTTTTGTTCTTCTAAGTTTTAAAACCTGGGTATATGTTCTAGACTGTGTACCCGAGCGGACAACTCGAGTCGAGGAGGGGGGTACGTACCGGGAACCAAAAGGCCATCCGGCTTAATAACTTGTCCGGCCTCTTTCTTATTTCAGGGTATGACACTAACAGAATAGGGAGTCTCAACCACTAAGCACATCCCTGGAGGTGAGAAGAGAAGGGTTTCGGCACAGTTTATATATAGTTAAGATAATATCAAAGCGGTAAACATTTAGCACATTAAGCATGAAACATGTAGAAAAATCAGATATAACCAAATACAACAATTTATTCTAAGCTCAAATTCTTAAACCCTGAACCGAAGTTCTGGGTTTGTATCCCCAGCAGAGTCGCCAGAGCTGTCACACCTCCTTTTTCACTACACCCGTAAGGGCATAAAGGAGTTTTTTCCAATTAAAGGACAATCGGAACGGGATTTGATTATTAAGATTTTAGAGTCGCCACTTGGGAGATTAATGGTGTCCCAAGTCACAGGTTGAATCTCGAACCGAGGAAAAATATGACTCTGTTAACAGTCCGCGAACAAGAAATCCGAGTAAGGAATTCTGTTAACCCGGGAGAAGGTGTTAGGCATTCTCGGGCTCCGTGGTTCTAGCACGGTCGCTTAACTGTTGTATTTGATTTTATCTGATTTTAATACATTCTAGCTTATGTGCCTTTTATTTGTAAACCGCTTTTGTCATTATTTTAAAAAGAATTGCAACGTCGTGAAAATGTGTCTCGAGCCACGTCGCAATCAATGCACCCGTGATTGTAAACACATTTCGACTCCGTTGAGATTTGGATTTGGGTCGCATCAATGCGCACCCGAGTTTAAGAATGTAATTTTATTAAAGTGCGCGCCTAAAGATGCTAACGCGTTTTTATCTTTTCGGAAGGCCGCGAAATTCGCTAAACGGCCCATCCCGAAGTCTAAAATTAATACAATATTTATTGAGGGCCCCGCAATTGCATTTTTATTTGGCAAGGCTCGTCTCATCAATGTTATTTAAAGGCCAATCTTAAAGTGACTGTGATTTTCTACGGACTATTTGTCTTTAGTAATAAAAAAAATGTTCTTAATTAATTATTGTAAACTACGAGCCACAAACTCAAATCCGGATTTAAGCAAGAAAAGGGAATCTCTTAATTTAACACCAATACTTAAGGCTCACACTTATATTATGAAAACTAAATATGGAAACCTTTAAATCAAGCCCAAATTAATGGGCCAACTGATTCTGCTTGTGAATGAACGCAGCAGATGGCCCATAACCGGATAGGCCAATCAGGCTGCACATGAGTAATCAAGGGATCGAATCCCAAGCGTGAGATAAAGACCATCCCACTCCAAAACAAGGCCAGTATCGAACCCACACGAAACACTTAGAGGACATTGAGCAATTTCTACTTCGTGACAGTTCACCAGACTAAAACTAGAACAATTACATACTATTATTTTGATGATAACTATATGAACACATATCCGAAATATTATTTCATTCCAATCTCGAGCTACATCAGTATGGGGCCAGGTGTGTGTACCTGGAAATGGCAAAATAAGAAGGAAAGTGAGGTCAACCACATCAAGGGACAAACAGTAGCAGCAGAACAACTTAAACGCAACCAGCACAACACCAAATCAACACGATGAACCCCCAGGAATCGAACATATCAAAAAATAACCAGTAATCCACTTCAAAAATTACTCAAATCCCAGACAGAATGACTCGGAATTGCTTCCAAATTGCAATATAAGCAGAAATAGAGAATTTCGAATTGCTTTAGATTCAAAACAGGCTAACAGCAATGCAACATTACTTGTTTTGTATTTTTTGTAGCTTTTCTATGTATTTTTCTGGAGAATTTCTACTGAATTCCTTTTTTTTTTGGTATTTGTTTTATCTCAAAGCTAAAAGAAGATCTAGATCTTATATTTGAATTCTCAGATCTCACACTTGAAGGAGGATTTTTGGGAAAAATTTTTTGGGGTCCCAAAACCTGTGTGTTAAGGCATGGGAATGCCCTTTTATAGGCAAAGATGAGGTGCAAGTCAGATTTTCAGATTTCAAATTCAGTCCCCAGTTTATTTCAGATTAATCCCTCATTTTTTGACTTGTTTCCCAAGCTAGTATCCTAAGTTGGCTGAAATCTACATTAAAATCCTACTCTAGAAGAATCTAAACTATTCTAATGGGATCTACAACATTCCTTCTACTGTTAAATGTCCAAACACCCCTGACTACCCTTGAAATTACTAATCTACATAGCTAATACCCAAACACATCCCTAAGCCCTAAGGGTGAATTTTAGCTTATACAATCCTATTTTACTATTATCCAATTAGCATTAAACAGAATTAATAATCAAGAATCAACATTAAATTACACTAATCTAACTAACAACATATGAAAAGTTAAAGAAAAAGTCTAAAATATGATGGCGTCAATCAACTATAACGAGTATACTAATCACACGAGGGGAAACACATTAAGACGAACAAATAACAGAGTTAAAAATTTAGCCAAACATGAACTTAGTTACACTATCCTAATTTCGACTTGATGAAGCTGAAGTTAAAGAAAAGAAGATTAAATGAAAACAAGAACATCCATTAAACAAATAGGCCAGCAGACCTAACCAAACAAGAGCAACGAAAAACAAAAACAAAAGAAGAAAAACTCACTAGCAAAATTATCCATTCAAACTCGACTGCCTTCAATGAACTTTGAGGCCAACGACATTGAATTCCTCGTGAAGGAAGCAACGAGACTCTGGTATGTTCACTTGAAATCAGTGGGATGACTTAGGGTTTTTTGAATGATTTTTGATTTGAAATTCGAAGGGCTTGGTCCTGTTTTGAAGAAGATTATTTGCAGACTAGTGATGGGGAGATGGAGGAGGTTCCCTGGTGTGAACTTGAACCAATTTGGGTGATGTTGCCGCCGTGGACGGTGGTGGCAGCGCCAAGGGTTTTGAATATTCGACGCCTTCTGATGGTTTTTGACGGAGATGGACAGTAGCATGAGCATGAGGAGAAGGAGGAGAAGAAATGGTGTGATTTTGGTTAAATTTAGTTGTCCTCCGCCGCCGTGGGCGATTTCCGGCGGCAGACTTAGGGTGGGGGGAAGGGCGGCGTTACAGGGGAGAGGGTGTACGAGGAAGACGGGTGTGGTCTAGGGTTAGAGGGGATTTTCGGGCATTTTTATTAAAATGGGGGGATCAATGGGGACCGTTGGATCATAGGGAATGGACGGTTGAGATTTGAGGGACGCCTAAACGGCATCGTTTTGGCTCTGAGGAGGCTGGACCGGGTGGGGTAATATTTGGGCCTAGGCGTGGGGTAATGTTTGGGTCTGGGCAAAATTATTTAAAATGGCCCAACAACCTTTTCTTCAATTGTTTTATTTTATTCTTTCTTTTGCTTTCATTTTGTATATTTTATATATTTTTTATTTTGCTAAAACCAAATTGACTCTAAAAATTATATTTCCTAATTTCTAATTATAAAATTTCCTAATTTAAATGCAAGCTAAGACAAATTAAAACTATAATTGCAAGAATGACCATTTTTGTTACTTTCTCTACTTTTAACCAATTTTAACTACTAATTAATCCTAGAATTAAACCTTGAATGCAAATGCCAAGTATTTTTTGTACTTTTCATATGAATTAACATGAACAAATAAAAATGCAAACAATTAACAGAAAATAATACAAAATTCACAAAAATATAAAATAATGATAGAAAAAATGATTTTGTTTGAATTTTGGGAATAATTTACTTAGGGCAAAAATCACGTGCTCACAACCCAAACCGGGGTGTCACAAGTCATGAGCTACTACAGAGTTTAAAATAAGTCCACAAAACATAAAGTCTAATACAATTGTCCGAAGGAAATCCAAAGGTATGAAATAGGAGAGATAAGGGTTGCGAACGTCAACAGCTACCTCGTCACTCCGACTAGCCTCCTGATCTGGGAAGAATCAGTGCTCAGGGGTAGACTCCACAATGCCTGTATCTGCACACATGGTGTAGGGAGTAATGTGAGTAGTCCGACCCAGTGAGTAACAACAATAAATAATAACTGAAAGTAAGAAAGCACATAACAGCACAAGGCAGTTCTATATCAGACAGTAAAACAGTAAATCAGAATAACAGTACAGGATAAAAGTGAAGTTCCCCTTTTTAAAATTAATCCAGCAAATTAGGTAAAATATCAAGTAAATAACGAATAGAAATTTGCCCCTCAGGCCCAGTATCAATCGCTCAGAACAGTATCAGCCCCTCGGGCTCAATATCAAATCACTCATATCAGTATCAGCCTTTCGGGCTCAGTATAACTTCACATGGATATCCGCACTCACTGGGGGTGTACAGACTCCGAGAGGGGCCCCTTATGGCCCAAGCGCAATATCAAGACACCTCGTGGCATATACAACAAGGCCTTAAAGCCTTCTCACATTACACTCGAGGCGTGAAGGCCTCCTCACAATACACTCGAGGCCTGAAGGCCTCCTCACATATCACTCGAGGCCTGAAAGCCTCCTCACCTCACGCTCATGGCCTGAAAGCCTCACTCAGTCCAAAGGATATCATAAGCCCCTCGGGCATCAATAAAATAATAGTTCTCAGCCCAAACATCAGTGAAATACCATTTAAAGTCTCAAAAATTCATTTAAAACGGCTAAATTTGCAAAATAGTATAATCATTAGGACTGAGTTCAAATAACGTGTCAAAATAGTAAGGAAATAGTGATAACAATCCCCGAAGGATTCAAATAATTGGCTTTAAGACCAAAGCATGGCAATAAGCCCAAATCAAGATGATAAACAAATTAACTTAGTCAAATGCGTGGTAAAATATCAAACGGGGTGGACCAAGTCACAATCTCCAATAGTAAACAACCCCGCGCTCGCCATTAAGTGCGCATTTCACCTCAATATAGCACTACGTTGTGCAAATCCGGGGTTTCAAACCGTCAGAATATCATTTACTATCATTAATCACCTCAAGCCGGCCAAAATCCTAGCTCACTATGCCCTTGCCTCGCGAATCAATCTCCTCGAGCGTCAAATCTGATCAAAACCACAAGGAATACGTTACAATAGGCTAAGGGAACACAACCCAATCAAAAAGACTAAAAAAATATCGAAATTCACGAAGTTGGCAAAACCCGAGCCCCGAGCCCACTTCTCGAAAAATCAAAAAATTAACATCATCGGATTTCTTATCTCGCCACGAGTCTATACATATCAATTTTACCAAAATCGGAGTTCATTTGACCCCTCAAACTCCACTTTGACATACCAAATTCCCAAGCCCTAGCTTTACCCTCTTTTGATGAATTTCCATAAATTTCAATGTAAATTCTACCTTTAATTCATGTATTTAGGTCAAGAAACTCACCTCCAATCACACCTAGTCGAAATCACCTTGAAATTCCATCCAAGAGCTCTCAAGGTTGCTTAAAAATGGTGGAAATGGACTTAAGCTCGCGGAACAAAATGAGCATTTAAAATCCTTCTGAGAACAGGAATTTTCGCATCTACGGTCCTATTTCCGCACCTGTGACCACCGCTTCTGCGGTTATTTTCCGCTTCTACGGATTCCCACTTAAAGACCACGAACGCTTATGCGGTCCTCTACCGCATATGCGGAACTCACTCCTAAGGATTGTTGTCCGCTTCTGCGGTAATGACAAATACACCCCTTCCGCTTCTGCGACGCAGCTACCGCATCTTCGGCCTCGCAGATGCGACTTCCCTTCCGTATCTGTGGAATCTTCCAATGAAGCCATAGACCACACCTGCTATCCTCTTCCCGCACCTGCGCAACCGCATCTGCGGTTCCTTTTCCGTAGATGCGGAAATACTAGATACCAGACCTGCTGCACATCTTACCAAAGTCCAAAATCCTCCCGATGGCCATCCGAAATCACCCCGAGGCCCCCGGGACCTCGACCAAAAGCACAAACATGATCCAACACCTTATTCAGACTTGCTCGAATCATCAAAACACCACATATAACACCTTAACTATCAAATTACATCAAATTCAAGCCTAAGTTCATCCAAATCTTCCGAAACTCGCATTCGATCAAAAACCCAACCAAAACTCCTCCGAATGATCTGAAATTTTTCACACACATCCAAAATCACCTGACGAAGCTACAACAACTCTCAGAATTCCATTCTGACCGTCAGGTCAAAATCTCACCTACCAATCGGAATTCGCCAAAATACTAACTTCGCCAATTCAAGCCTAATTGTACCCCGAACCTCCAAAATCAATTCCGATCACACTCCTAAGTCACAAGTCATCCCCCGAGGCTAACAGAATCACCAGAATCACATCCAAGCCCTCTAACTCATAGGTCAACGTCCGGTTGACTTTTTCAAAACAATCATTCCTTGAGGAGACTAAGTGTCTCATTTCCATCCAAAATCAATCCAAATCAACTCATTCACCCAAGACTCGTATAATAGAACATAAGGAAGCAGAAAATGGGTGAAACGGGGTGGTGACTTACGTGACGACGGGCCGGGTCATCACATCTATCTGCCTTAAATGGGATATTTAGGCTTATCCGCCTTTAATTAAATTTTTAAGCATGTTTGCCTATTAATATAGTATTTAGGTTTGTCCACCTTTAACAGGACATGTATGCATTAAATATTTATGTTTATCCGCCTTTGATTGGGGTTTTGAGCACGCTTGCCTTTAATATAATATTTAGGCTTGTCCGCCTTTAATAAGACATTTATGCATTAGATATTTAGGCTTATCCGCCTTTAATTAGATTTTTAAGAATGTTTGCCTATTAATATGGTATTTAGGTTTTTTCACCTTTAAAAGGACATTTATGCATTAAATATTTAGGTTTATCCGCCTTTAATTGGATTTTTAAGCACGCTTTATGATATTTAGGCTTGTCCGCCTTCAATAGGACACTTGGGCTCGTCCGCCTTTAATAGGAAGTTTCGACACATTTTGCCTTTAATTAAATATTTAGGATTATCCGCCTTTAATTGGGTATTTATGCACATTTATCTTTAATTAAATATTTAGGCTCGTCCGCCTTTAATAGGACAATTATGCACATTTGTCTTTAATTAAATATTTTAGGCTTATCCGCCTTAAATGGAATATTTAGGTTTATCCACCTTTTATTAGATTTTTAAGCATGTTTGCCTATTAATATGGTGTTTAGATTTGTTCGCCCTTAACAAGACATTTATGCATTAAATATTTAGGTTTATCCGCCTTTAATTGGGGGTTTTAAGCACACTTGCCTTTAATATGATATTTAGGCTTGTCCGCCTTTAATAGGCTCGTCCGCCTTTAATAGGATATTTAAGCATATTTTTCTTTAATATTATAGCTAATATTGTTCGCCTTTAAAATGAAATCTATGCATTAAATAATTACGCTTATCCGTATTTAATTGGATTTTAAAGCAAGTTTGCCTTTAATATGATATTTAGTCTTGTCCGCCTTCAACGGGATACATCAACACACATTCACATGCTTTTCATTAATTTATTTCGACCTCGTTGTTAATGTCATTATTGAAATGCATCATTATCATAAATCATTGCCAAAGCACATATATAAACTGCATGTTATTGTTGAAAATCATCATTGGCATAAAGTTATATTTTTATCAAATTATTTTGGCCGACTAAGCCGCATTGTATAAGTAAACTCCCAAAAGGTGTCATTTTCATAAGATTACTTTACAGCACATTGCATTTCAATATCTACTCTACTGATGAATTTGCCTTGCAGGAAGTATAGTGCAAAATGACGATCAAGCCGAGTTATCGCAAATTATATTTTGAAACTCATAGTTTTATTTGAGTGCAGGAATTTACTAATAATAAAGTTCAGCATGCAAATTCCCAAATTATTGGCACCGCTCCTTGAATATTTTCTTTTGTAAAGGCACCGCATCAAGCCCTCTACACCATGGATATTCGCTACTGCACTAAGCTCTTTGCATCGCACCCTGAATATCGTTATTATAACCCTGGCACCGGATCAAGCTTTATGTACCATATTAAGCTCTTTGCACCGCATCATATCAATATTTGTAATTTCAAATCAAGAACCACATGTCGGGTCTATCCGCCCTCAAATAGGATATATCGGGTCTATCCGCCCTCCAATAGGATATATCGAGTCTATTCGCCCTCCAATAGGATATATCGGGTCTATCCGCCCTTAAATAGGAAATATCGGGTCCATCCGCCCTTAAATAGGATATACTGGGTCCATCCACCCTCAAACAGGATATATCGGGTCTATCCGCCCTCAAATAGGATATATTGTGTCTATCAGCCCTCAAATACGATATTGAAGTTAATCCTTACTCAAAAGGACATTTAATTTATTTTGACCCGAGTGGTCCTGCTTGCATAAACATTGCCAAAACATATCTTTCATAAATCATTGCCAAACGTATTTATTTTCACAAGCTAATTTTCATGTGCCACTGCCGACCATGAAATATGTCACCATAATATTATATTTTATATGTTTAAAATTTGCTTTTCTTATGAATTGATGCCTAATTATCATTTATATAAGATTACTTTTATGGTATATTGTATCTTATTTCCTAACGAAGATTTTTAGCATTGTTAAGCTTTACAGGAAATATAGCGCAACGTGGAACTATATCTTAGCAGTGAACTGGGGCAGTTTGTTGGGGAGGAATAGCAAACTCTCCAACAAAGGTCAAGGATCTACTTCGAACTCCGCTCGACTCAATTCTCAAGATTCCTAACCAAATCCTTATTTCAAATATCTTTCTATCAATCATGGTACCCAGTGTCTCTATAATTCAACACTGGGGTAGCATTTTAAGATTTGCATCAATAATTGAGTCCTACTCCAGCGTACCATAAGTCTTGAACTACATATGGCCTGATTCTCGTGAATCCCGAGATATGTAGGAAACTCGAAACCGGTGTTCGGCCGCAATCATTTTTTTTACGTCCCCTTTGTCTCATTCCAACCTTGATGGTCGGGACAATATTGGCTACTAAGTCAATATTCTTTGCTCGAAATCTCTTTCATCGTTTTAGGTCAAAGAGGGGCAGCTGTTGACATCTAATTTTGTCCCTCCTTTCTTCCTAACTATTTTTTTTAAGTTTCTAATATCACTAATAATGTAAGAATAGTTATTTTACCTTTTAACACAAACTATACCTAATTATTATTATTTACCTAATATCACTATTACTAGTATTATTAATATTACTACTACTACCACCACTACTACTATCATTGGAATTAGTACTAGTATTAATACATTATGACTATTGCTAAGTACTATTATTATTAGTATTATTATTAATTCGATATTAGTATTAGTGCTACCATTATTACTACGACTATGACCAATATTTTATTATTGTTATTTTTTCATGAAATTATTACTATCTTTGTCATTATTTCTATTAGTGTTACAATTTCATTATACTAATACTATTGTTCTTGCTAATACTACTACTACTACTAATTATTATTATTATTATTATTATTGTAACGACCGACTGGTCATTTTGCATACTAGAATCCCGTTCCCTTAAATAAAACTTTCCGCACCTGTTGTAGCTAATTTATGACTTGCGGGGACGGGTGGTTCGGAAGTTGGAAGAGCTTTGAGTAAGAATATGTCCATTTGCTTCTTTAAGTTTTTCAAAAAAGGCCAAGTTTGACTTCGGTCAACTTTCTTGGGAAACGGACTCGGATTCATGATTTGATGATCCCGGTGGGTCCGTGGGAAAATATGGGACCTGGGCGTATATCTGGAATTGAATTCCGAGGTCCCTAGCCCGAGTAATGAATTTTTCTGTGAAATTGTTAAATTGGAGTTTTAAAGATTTAAATAAACTAAGTAATCATTGGTTTCCTAGGTATCAGGCTCGGATTTTGATTCCAAAGCTTGGTACAGGTCCGAAATATCATTTAAGACTTACCCGTAAAATTTAGTGTCGATCCGAGTAGTTTAAGGGCATTTTGACCCGTTAGGAGAGAATTAAGAACTTGAAGTTCAATAGTTTGATTCATTTAGTTTTGGGACGTGATTTCTAGATTTAATGTGAATTTGAGAGATCCGAGGGTTCGAGTAGGTCCGCCTCGTGATTTCAGACTTGTCGGTGTGTTCGGGCGGGGCACGGGAGCCCCGAGCATCAAACGAGCAAGGCTCGAGTGAAGTTAGAACTTGGAAAAAGGACTGAAGTTTGCTGCTTCTGTCATAACCGCATCTGCGGTTCATGGGCCGTAGAAGCGGGACCGCAGATGCGCTCAGGGCACCGCAGAAGCAGCCAAGGAAGCCTAGGGGAATAATCGCAGAAGCGGTCCTGGAACTGCAGAAGCGGTTCCGCATAGACGACACTTCGACCGCAGAAGCGGTCTAGCCATCTTGGGCCAGAACCATAGAAACGGCCCATTTTCGCAGAAACGGAAAGCCCAACGCAGAAGCGGAAACAACTGGGCAGAGGGGTTCATTTAATTCGAACCCAAAGCTATTTTTATCATTTCTCATTCTACACTTAGGCGATTTGGGTGCTTCCAAGAGAGGGTTTCCACATAGCTTGGTAAGGTAAGTAATTTTTCTTCATCCTTATGTCACGACCCAAACCTCGGTCGTGATGGCGCCCAACACCTTGTTAGGCAAGCCCGACCTTTAGAACATTCTCAAACCCAAGTTACAAAGCTTCTTATCAGTTATTAAATTTAAAATATAAATTAAGCAAAATCTCAAACTATGATAGTGATAAAAACTGTGCGGAAACCACAATAATATCAAAACAGCCCATATCAGATCTGGCGTCACGAGTCAAAGCCTCTAGATACAACTGAACAACATCCTATACATAAGAAGAATCTAGATGCGGAAGTAAAAGGAAAGACAAGAGGAGAGATCGGGTCCTGCGGACGCCGACAGCTACCTCGATGACTCCGACAACTGAACTAGGCAGCAACAATAACCTCAGCTATGCCTCCGGGATCCCTGAATCTGCATACAAGGTACAGGGAGTAAAGTGAGTACTCCAACTAAGTGAGTAATAATAATAAATAATATCTGAGAGCATAGAAATCCCACAAAGGCACAATTTATGCTATCTCAAGCAGTAAAATCAGATAAACAGTAGAAACCAGTGAAATATAGTAAGAAAACTCGTTGAAAACAGTTAAAACAATTATTCTCAATCAGTAAGAGATACTCAAGAACCTGCCCCTCGGGCACCATATCAAACTCTCAGTGTAGTGCCAGCACCGTGGGCTCCATATCAATCACTCAGTACAACATCAGCCCCTCGAGCTCACTCTCACTCATATGGGTACCCGCGCTCACTGTGGGTTTGCAGACTCCGGAGGGGCTCCTTCAGCCCAAGCGCTATCAATAAGGCCTGAAAGCCCGAACAATATCAATGTGAGGCCTGAAAGCCTGCTCATAACACTCTCAAGGCCTGAAAGCTTCCTCACATAACACTCGAGGCCTGAAAGCCTCCTCACTAATCACTCGAGGCCTGAAAGCCTCCTCACCAATCACTCGAGGCCTGAAAGCCTCCTCACCAATCACTCGAGGCCTAAAATCCTCCTCACCAATCACTCGAGGCCTGAAATCCTCCTCACTAATCACTCGAGGCCTGAAAGCCTCCTCACCAATCACTCGTCATGCCCTCACATATGGCCCTCGGCCCGTATTAGTCTAAAATAGCCAAAAGCCTCTCGGGCATCAGTAAAACAATAATACTGAGTTCAAATAATATTTCAAATAGTGAGGAAAAATAATGATGATAGTTCATAAAGAGTTCAAATGGTCGGCAATAAGCCCCAAATATGGCAACATGCCCAAATCGTAGTAAAAAAAAACAACAAGTCATAGCTAGTATGCGGTAAAAATATCATCCGGACTGGACCAAGTCATAGTCCCAATAGTAAATGACTCTGCGCTCGTCACTGAACGCGTGTCTCATCTCAACATAGCACCAAGTTGTGCAAATCCGGGGCCTCAAGCCCTCAGGACATCATTTAAAGTCATTACTCACCTTAAGACGACCGAAATCCTAGCTTGTCTTGCGCTTTCCTCACAAATCCACCTCCTCGAGTGTAGAATCTGACCAAAACCACAAGGAATACATTATGATAAGCTAATGGGACATAACCCAATTGAAAGAACTCGAAAAACACCCAAAAACACGAAGTTGGCAAAACCCGAGCCCCGGGCCTGCTTCTTGAAAAATTACGAAATTCACATCACCGGATTCCTCGTCTCACCACGAGTCCGTACATATAAAATTCATCAAAATCGGAGTTCAAATGACCCTTCAAATTCCAAATTTACATTCCAAAAACCAAGCCCCAGTTTCTTCAATTTTTACCCAAATTTCTAAGAATTAAAGGATGAATCTTCAATAAAATGGTGTTTCTAGGACACGAGACTTACCTCCAATCAATTCCCGTCAAAATCCCCTTCAATTTCTACCAAGGAGCTCTTAAGGTGGATAAAAAATGGTGGAAAATGGCTAAACCTCGCGGATGAAATGATATAAAAAGACCACTGTTCGCCCAGTTGTTTCCTCTATGCGAACGCGGTCAACCTTCCGCGTTCACATTGAATAAATTTTTGTTGACCAAAAATTTGCTCTATACGAACGCGGTACCTCACCCATGATCGTGATGCACCAGAAGTTCCAACTATGCGAATGCGTCTGACACCCCACGTTCGCGATTCACAAATCATCCCTTATACGCGAACGCGAGCCAACCCTTGCGAACGCAATGACCAATTTCCAAGCCCCTCCAATTTACTCTACGCGTTCGCGTCACACCCCACACGAACGCATTGAAGAAAGTTTCTGCAACACACAGCTGAAAACCTGCCATATTCCAAGTCCGAAAATAGTCCGTTTGATCACCCGAAATCACCCCGAGGCCCCCGGGACCTCAACCAAAAAACACCAACCTACCCCAAAACATCATACGAACTTATTCCAATCATCAAAACACGTCAAACAACACAAAAATTATCAATTCACAACGGATTCAAGCCTAAGTTTATCAAATTCTTCTGAAACTCACATTCGATCAAAAAGCCGACCAAACGACGTTCGAATGACCTGAAATTTTGCACATATATCCAAAATCACCTAACAAAGCTACTGCAACTCTAGGAATTCCATTCTGACCCTCGGATCAAAATCTCACCTATCAACCGGAATCCGCCAAAATTCAAACTTCGCCACTTCAAGCCTAATTCTACACCGGACCTCCAAATTCAATTCCGATCGCACTCCTAAGTCACAAATCAACCCCCGAAGCTAACTGAACCACCGGAACTCACATCTGAGCCCTCTAGCTATATAGTCAACTTCTGATTGACTTTTCCAAAACAAGCTTCCTTCCAAGAGGCTAAGTGCCTCATTCCCAACTAAAACCAATCCAACTCTACCCGATCAACTCAAATATTGATATTTAACCATAGAGAAACATAATATGGGGAAAATGGGGCGGTAACTCGCGTGACGACGGGCCGGTTCGTCACATCCTCCTCAACTAAAACAAACGCTCGTCCTCGAGCGGGTCAGGAAACATACCTGGAGTCTCAAATAGGTAGGGATATCTACTCCGCATCTCCTGCTCGGTCTCCCAAGTAGCGTCCTCCACGGGCCGACCTCTCCACTGCACCTTCACTGAAGCAATATCCTTGGACCTCAGCTTTCGAACCTGTCGACCCAGAATAACCACCGGCTCCACATCATATGACAAATCACCATCCAACTGAACCTTGCTGAAGTCCAACACATAAGACGGGTCCCCAACATACTTCCGGAGCATAGATACATGGAATACCAGATGCACACTAGACAAGCTGGGTGGCAAAGCAAGCTCATATACCACCTCTCCAATCCTCCTAAGTATCTCAAAAGGCCCAATGAACCTCGGGCTCAGCTTCCCTTTCTTCCCGAACTGCATAATACCCTTCATGGGCGAAATCTTTAACAAGACCTTCTCGCCTACCATATAAGACACATCACGAACCTTCCGGTCCGCATAACTCTTCTGACGCGACTATGCTGTACGAAGCCTCTCCTGGATCAACTTTACCTTCTCTAGAGCATCCTGAACCATCTCAGTCCCCAACAATCTAGCCTCGCCGGGTTCGAACCATCCAATAGGAGATCTACACTGCCTACCATACAACGCCTCATACGGGGCCATCTGAATGCTCGACTGAAAACTGTTGTTGTAGGCAAACTCTGCAAGTGGCAAAAACTCATCCCATGAACCTCCAAAATCAATAAAATAGGCACGCAACATGTCCTCCAAAATCTGAATAGTGTGCTCGGACTGTTCGTCCGTCTGAGGATGGAACGCTGTGCTCAACTCCACCTGTGTGCCCAGCTCTCGCTGAAATACCCTCCAAAACTGAGAAGTGAACTGAGTACCTCTATCCGAGATAATAGACACTGGAACTCCATGTAACCTAACAATCTCCCGAATAAAGATCCCTGCCAGCTGCTCCGAAGAGTAAGTAGTACATACTAGAATGAAGTGCGCGGACTTGGTCAGTTGATCCACAATCACCCAAACTAAATCAAACTTCCTCAAAGTCCGAGGGAGACCACTCACAAAATCCATAGTAATCCTCTCCCATTTCCATTCAGGAATAACCATACACTGAAGAACACCGCCCGACCTTTGATGCTCGTACTTGACCTGCTGGCAGTTGAGACATCGAGCTACATAACTCACAATATCCCTCTTCATCCTCCTCCACCAGTAATGCTATCTCAATTCCCGATACATCTTTGCGGCACCCGGATAAATGGAGTACCGCGAGCTGTGGGCCTCCTCTAGTATCAACTCCCGAAGCCCATCCACATTGGGCACGCAAATCCGGCCCTGCATCCTCAACATATAGTCGTCATCAATGGTCACGTCTCGGGCATCATCACGCTGAACTCTGTCCTTAAGGACAATCAAATGTGGATCATCATACTAACGCTCTCTGATACGGTAAACAAGGAGGACCGAGAAACCACGCAAGCCAACACCCGACTCGGCTCTGAAATATCCAACCTCACCATCCGATTGGCCAACACCTGAACATCAACTGCAAAGGGCCTCTCCCCAACTGGAACATATGCCAAGCTTCCCATACTAATCGCCTTCCGACTCAAAGCATCGGCCACTACATTGGCCTTCCCCGGATGATACAATATAGTAATGTCATAATCCTTGAGCAACTCAAGCCACCTCCGCTGCCTCAAATTAAGATCTTTCTGTTTGAATATATGCTGAAGGCTGCGATGATCAGTATACACCTCACAAGAAACGCCATACAAGTAGTGCCTCCAAATCTTCAGAGCATGGACTATAGCTGCTAACTCTAAATCGTGCACAGGGTAGTTCCTCTCATGGGGCTTCAACTGAGGAGAAGCATATGCAATAACTCTACCCTCCTGCATCAGCACACATCCGATCCCAACTCTCGAGGCATCACAATACACAATGTAGGAACCTGAAGCTGATGGCAATACCAACACTGGAGCCGTGGTCAAAGCTGTCTGAAGCTTCTGAAAGCTCTCCTCGCACTCCTCGGACCACACAAATGGAGCACCCTTCTGAGTCAACTTGGTCAAGGGTGACGCAATAGAAGAAAATCCCTGAACAAAATGGCGATAATACCCTGCCAACCCAAGGAAACTACGAATCTCAGTGGCTGAGGTCCCATCTAGGCCAACTCTGCACCGCCTCTATATTCTTCGGATCAACCTGAATACCATCACTAGACACCACATGTCCCAGAAAAGCCACAGACTCAAGCCAGAACTCACACTTGGAGAACATTGCATAAAGCTTCTCCTCCATCAATCTCTGCAATACTACTCTCAAATGTTGAGCATGCTCCTCCTGGTTACGCGAGTACACTAGGATGTCATCAATAAACACAATCACAAATGAATCCAGATACGGCCGGAACACGCTGTTCATCAAATGCATGAACGCGGGTGGGGCATTAGTTAGCCCAAAAGACATAACTAGAAACTCAAAATGCCCATATTTTGTCCTGAAAGCTGTCTTCATAATATCAGAATCCCTAATCTTCAGCTGGTGATAGTCTGATCTAAGATCAATCTTCGAGAATACCTTCGCTCCCTGGAGCTGATCAAACAAGTCATCAATACGGGGTAGTGGATACTTATTCTTCACTGTCACCTTGTTCAGCTGCCTGTAATCAATACATATTCTCATTGTGCCATCTTTCTTCTTCACAAATAAGACCGGTGCACCCCACGGTGGCAGACTAGGACGGATAAATCCCTTATCTAGGAGTTCCTAAAGCTGCTCCTTCAACTCAATAGGTGCCATACGATAGGGAGGAATAGAGATAGGCTGAGTGCCTGGCACCAGGTCAATACCGAAATAAATATCCCTGTCCGGTGGCATGCCCGACAGGTCCGCTGGAAACACATCTGGAGAATCCCTCACAATGAGAACAGAATCAAGGCTAGGAGTCTCAGCTCCAACATCTCTCACAAATACAAAATATGATAAACATCCCTTCCCAACCATTCGCTAGGCCTTTAAGAAAGAGATTACCCTGCTGGGTACATAATCAGTCATACCACACCACTCGATCCTCGGAATACCCGGCATAGCCAATGTGACTGTCTTGGCGTGACAGTCTAGAATAGCATGGCACGGAGATAGCCAATCCATGCCCAGAATAACATTAAGATCTACCATGCTCAACAACAACAAATTAACTCGGGTCTCCAGACCCCCAATAGTAACAAGGCAGGACCAGTATACATGGTCCACAATAATAGTATCGCCCACCGGGGTAGATACGTGCACAGGTAAAGCAAGACACCCTCGGGTCGTACCCAAATGATGAGCAAAGTATGAAGATACATAGGAATAAGTAGATCCAGGATCAAATAAAATTGAGGCATCCCTGTGGCAGACTGAAATAATACCTGTGATAACAGCATCCGAAGCTATAGCATCTGACCGACCCTGAAGAGAATAGAATCGAGCCTGAACACCACCCGATCGGCCTCCCCCTCTGGGGCGACCCCTAGCTGCCTAACCCTCACCCCTAGTTGGCGGGGCGGTGCTGAAGATACTGAGCCAGAAAATGAGGGCTAACCCCTCTGCTGAGACTGACTACCACGAAGCCGAGGACACTGCCTCCACAAGTGCCCAAACTCCCTGCACTCAAAACAGCTCCCGGGTGCTGGAGAATGGGACTGAAGGGGACCCCTCGCGCCAGAATGGCTAGCTGATGCACTCGATCGGGATGAACCCTGAACAGATGGGGCATGAGACGAACTCTGCACTGGAAGTGCACTAAGAGATGGGTGACTCTGCTGAGAGCCCTGATAACCCCGACCAGAAGATGACCCACGATACTCTGAGCGAGCTGACTGATGAGGCCTGAAAGAACGACCTCTGCTCTGCTGAACCTGGCCCCTAGACGGAGCACCACTGAAGCTACCTGATCCTCGAGGCCTCTTGGCCTCCCTCTCCTCTCTCTCCTGACGGCGAGCCGTCTCAATATCACGAGCAATATCCACTACATCCTCAAAGGTATGGCTCAGGATCCTCTCTCGAGTCATCAGAATACGGATGGGATAAATGAGTCCGTCCACAAACCGTCTAATCCTCTCCTAATCAGTCGGGACCATCCATGGAGCATAACGAGCCAACTCTGAGAATCTCACCTCATACTGCATCACAGTCATATCTCCCTGACGAAGCCACTCAAATTGCCTACGCAGCTCCTCTCTCTGCGACTGTGGTACCCACTTCTCCAGAAAGATAGTGGAGAACTCCCGCCATGACAACGGCGTTGCACCTGCCGGCCTACACCGCTCATATGCCTCCCACCATGTGAAGGCTGCTCCTGAGAATTGAAAAGTAGTAAATGATACACCGCTAGTCTCCAAGATCCCTGCTGTCCGCAGTATACGTTGACACTTCTCGAGAAAACCTTGGGCATCCTCGCCCTGAGCACTACTGAAAGTAGGATGTGAAAGCCTGCTGAACCTCTCAAGACGACGCTGCTCATCGTCTGGCATAACTGGAACCATAACATCCTGAATCGGTGCAACCGGCTGAACTGGGGCAACCTGCTGAACTGGGGGTGCCTCTAGTGTCTGCAAACCCTGCACTACCTGCTCAGGCATGCGAACAGCGGGGGTCTGATGACCACCCCCGGTCTGAGAAGTAGCTGCGATAGTAGTGGCTGAGACTGCCTGAGCCAGGCCAGTGCAAACCGATAGAATCTGAGTTAGGGCCTCCTGAAGACCCGGAATCACAATAGGCACAGTTGGTGCCTTAGCAGGTGCTGCTGGAGTCTCTACAGCTGGAGGCTGATCCTGAATAGGGGCGACTGGTGGGTCAACTGGTGCTGCCCCTGCTGCCCTGCCTCGACCACGACCACGGCCGCATTCACGGCCTCGAGGGGGTGGTACTGGTGGTCGTCCTCCACATCCGGTAGCACGGGTTCTCGCCATCTGCGAGAGAATAAAATACAGAAATTTAGTTCTTGGATCAACAAAGTCGCATGACAAGAATTTCAAGAATATGAAGTGTTTCCTAAAGATTCTACAGCCTCTCGAGGATAAGTACAGACGTCTCCGTACCGATCCACGAGACTCTACTAAACTGGCTCATGACTCATGAGACCTAGTAACCTAGGCTCTGATACCAACTTGTCATGACCCAAACCCCAGTCGTGATGGCGCCCAACACCTTGTTAGGCAAGCCCGACCTTTAGAAAATTCTCAAACCCAAGTTACAAAGCTTCTTATCAGTTATTAAATTTAAAATATCAATTAAGCAAAATCTCAGTCTATGATAGAGATAGAAACTGTGCGGAAACCACAATAATATCAAAACAGCCCATATCAGATCTGGCGTCACGAGTCAGAGCCTCTAGATACAACTGAACAACATCCTATACATAAGAAGAATCTAGATGCGAAAGTAAAAGGAAAGACAAGAGGAGATATCGGGTCCTGCGGACGCCGACAGCTACCTCGATCACTCCGACAACTGAACTGGGCAGCAGTAATAACCTCAGCTATGCCTCCGAGATCCCTGAATCTGCACACATGGTGCAGGGTGTAAAGTGAGTACTCCAACTCAATGAGTAATAATAATAAATAATATCTGAGAGCATATAAATCCCACAAAGGCACAATTTATGCTATCTCAAGCAGTAAAATCAGATAAACAGTAGAAACCAGTGAAATACAGTAAGAAAACTCGTTGAAAACAGTTAAAACAATTATTCTCAATCAGTAAGAGATACTCAGGAACCTGCCCTTTGGGCACCATATCAAACTCTCAGTGTAGTGCCAGCACCGTGGGCTCCGTATCAATCACTCAGTACAACATCAGCCCCTTGGGCTCACTCTCACTCATATGGGTAACCACACTCACTGTGGTTGTGCAGACTCCGGAGGGGCTCTTTCAGCCCAAGCGCTATCAATAAGGCCTGAAAGCCCGAACAATATCTATGCGAAGCATGAAAGCCTGCTCGTAACACGCTCAAGGCCTGAAAGCCTCCTCACATAACACTCGAGGCCTGAAAGACTCCTCACCAATCACTCGAGGCCTGAAAGCCTCCTCACCAATCACTCGTCATGCCCTCACATATGGCCCTCGGCCCGTATCAATCCAAAATAGCCAAAAGCCTCTCGGGCATCAGTAAAACAATAATACTGAGTTCAAATAATATTTCAAATAGTGAGGAGAAATAGTGATGATAGTTCATAAAGAGTTCAAACGGTCGGAAATAAGCCCCAAATATGGCAACAAGCCCAAATCATAGTAAAAAAAACAACAAGTCATAGCTAGTATGCGGTAAAAATATCATTCGGACTGGACCACAGTCCCAATAGTAAATGACTCTGCGCTCATCATTGAACGCGTGTCTCATCTCAACACAGCACCAAGTTGTGCAAATCCGGGGCCTCAAGCCCTCAGGACATCATTTAAAGTCATTACTCACCTCAAGACAGCCAAAATCCTAGGTCGTCTTGCGCTTTCCTCGCAAATCAACCTTCTCGAGTGTAGAATCTGACCAAAACCACAAGGAATACATTATGATAAGCTAATGGGACATAACCCAATTGAAAGAACTCGAAAAACACCCAAAAATACGAAGTTGGTAAAGCCCGAGCCCCGGGCTTGCTTCTCGAAAAATTACGAAATTCACATCACCGGATTCCTCGTCTCGCCACGAGTCCGTACATATAAAATTCATCAAAATCGGAGTTCAAATGCCCCTTTCCAACTTTACATTCCAAAAATCAAGCCCTAGTTTCTTCAATTTTTACCCAAATTTCTAAGAATTAAAGGATGAATCTTCAATAAAATGGTGTTTCTAGGCCACGAGACTTACCTCCAATCAATTCCCGTCAAAATCCCCTTCAATTTCTACCAAGGAGCTCTTAAGGTGGATCAAAAATGGTGGAAAATGGCTAAACCTCGCGGATGAAATGTTATAAAAAGACCACTGTTCGGTCAGTTATTTCCTCTATGCGAATGCGGTCAACCTTCCGCGTTCGCATTGAATAAATTTATGTTGACCAAAATTTTCTCTATGCGAACGCGATACCTCACCCGCGATCGCGATGCACCAGAAGTTCCAACTAT
>MU693311.1:105597-126420 GCA_026770625.1 Nicotiana glauca
CAAGCCCTAGTTTCTTCAATTTTTACCCAAATTTCTAAGAATTAAAGGATGAATCTTCAATAAAATGGTGTTTCTAGGCCACGAGACTTACCTCCAATCAATTCCCGTCAAAATCCCCTTCAATTTCTACCAAGGAGCTCTTAAGGTGGATCAAAAATGGTGGAAAATGGCTAAACCTCGCGGATGAAATGTTATAAAAAGACCACTGTTCGCCCAGTTGTTTCCTCTATGTGAACGCGGTCAACCTTCCGCGTTCGCATTGAATAAATTTATGTTGACCAAAAATTTTCTCTACGCGAACGCGGTACCTCACCCGCGATCGCGATGCACCAGAAGTTCCAACTACACAAACGCGTCTGACACCCCGCGTTCGCGATTCACAAATCACCCCTTATACGCAAACGCGAGCCAACCCTTGCGAACGCAATGACCAATTTCCAAACCCCTCCAATTTACTCTATGCGTTCGCATCACACCCCACGCGAACGCATTGAAGAAAGTTTCTGCAACACACAGCTGAAAACCTGCCATATTCCAAGTCCGAAAATAGTCCGTTTGATCACCCGAAATCACCCCGAGGCCCCCGGGACCTCAACCAGAAACACCAACCTATCCCAAAACATCATACGAACTTATTACAATAATCAAAACACGTCAAACAACACAAAAATCATCAATTCACCACGGATTCAAGCCTAAGTTTATCAAATTCTTCCGAAACTCACATTCGATCAAAAACCCGACCAAACGACGTCCGAATGACCTGAAATTTTGCACACATATCCAAAATCACCTAACAAAGCTACTACAACTCTTGGAATTCCATTCTGATCCTCAGATCAGAATCTCACCTATCAACCGGAATCCGCCAAAATTCAAACTTCGCCACTTCAAGCCTAATTCTACACCGGACCTCCAAATTCAATTCCGATCGCACTCCTAAGTCACAAATCAACCCCCGAAGTTAACCGAACCACCGGAGCTCACATCCGAGCCCTCAAACTATATAGTCAACTTTCGGTTGACTTTTCTAAAATAAGCTTCCTTCCAAGAGGCTAAGTGCCTCATTCCCAACTAAAACCAATCCAACTCTACCCGATCAACTCAAATACTGATATTTAATCATAGAGAAATATAATATGGGGAAAACGGGGTGGTAACTCACGTGACGACGGGCCAGGTCGTCACACCTTAGCTTCAATACATGTGTATTAGGTAGATTAAGCACTAAAAATTGAGCAAAAATCAAGGGTTAGAGCTAGACCTAGGGTTTTAATAAAACTAAGATTTAATCTTGTAATTTGCCATGTGATGAACTAGAAATCATACATTTGTGATCCTTAGGTGATAGAGAACAACTTCCTTCAAAAAATCTCAAAATCCGGGCACGTGGGCCCGGGGTTGTAATTTATGAAACTTATGGGAAAGGTTGGGAAATTACTTAAATAGTTAGAATTCAACCTTGTAAGCCTTTATTGACTAGTTCTTACTTTATTTTAATTAGTGTGTGCTTGTTCGACTACGAATTGAGGGTTTGGGCTTGTTCTTGATATTGAAA
Source organism: Nicotiana glauca (assembly GCA_026770625.1). Taxonomy (NCBI): domain Eukaryota; kingdom Viridiplantae; phylum Streptophyta; class Magnoliopsida; order Solanales; family Solanaceae; genus Nicotiana; species Nicotiana glauca. The sequence goes on from MU693311.1 coordinate 107,156, forward strand.
GTGCGCTTCGGAGCGAGGTGAGTCTCCTTTCTAACCTTGTAAGAGGGAATTGTCCTCATAGGATTATAAATGAGTAATTGTTGCTAAATGCGGGGGCTACGTACGTACTAGGTGACGATGGACCGTGCGTAGCTACTATAATGTTAATTGTTTGGGCAGTTTAGGACCCACATCATGCCAAATTGGGGAATATCTATTAGCTTTATTGCCAATATGATCATTTATGATTTGCTATAGACTTGAGGGAATGAAAAGTCAACATATGAGCTTGTTGAGCCTTGGTAGGAGTTTCCTTGTATATAAATGAGCCTTGTGTGCATTCTTGATATTTTTTTTTCTTCATAATTATGGATTGGGCCGATCGCCTCGATGAGAATATATGCATCTATGGTTTGGGCCGTTCGACCCTCAGCAGTGCACAATTTAGTTTTTGTTGGAGCGGGCCGTAAACCTCGACATGATTGCACATGATATATATGCTTAAGTTTAAACATGACATGATTACTTGTTAAGTATGAAAAAGGGATAACGGTAATTAAATTATGGTAAAGAACATGAATATGACTTTTCTTTTAAACTCGTGTTATTAGAGATCCTTCATGCTGTATATCTCACATTATTATTATATTATCTTGACCTTAGTAAGAATCAAGTCGACCTTTCGTCTCTACTTCTTCGAGATTAGACGGGATACTTACTGGGTACATGTTGTTTATGTACTCATGCTACGCTTCTGAACTTAAATGTATAGGATTTGAGGCAGGTGGATCTAGACATCATTCTGGTGCGCATCAGTGAGCACGCTTAGGACTTCTACGGTGAGCTACTTCTCTTTCATGCCGATCCGCAGCCGAAGAAGTCCTTCCTTGTACTTTTGTTTCTGTCTATCCTGATTCACATAGTAGGATAGTATATTATTCTTTTGTGTTTATTCTACTAGTCGCCCGTAGCTTATGACACCAGGTTCTGGCACACACAGTAGTAGACATATATTTTTGGGTTGTATTGTTATTTTGATACATTATGATCTTTACTGGTCTTACTTTTAAATTTGAAAAATCTATTATAATTGTCTTTGGTTAAAGTAAAATGAGAATTTAATCACATTTCTGCATCGGCTGGCCTGACAGTGGTGTCGGGCGCCATCATGACCTATTACGGAAAATGGGTTGTGACAATTATAATTACTACTACTGCATTACTTCTATTAGTAGTAGTACCTTAACTAATTTGTTACTATTTTGATTTTTTTATCAATATTTATTTAACATTATTTTATCAACATCTATATCGTATCATACCTATAGTACCTTTGTCCTCTTCTCCACCTTTTGACTAAAATTTAAAACATGCCTTCTTTCACCAAAAAAACAAACGTCCCCCTTTCCTTCTTTTTCAATCCCTACCCCACCTTCTCTCTTTCCTTTCCTCTTTTCCATAAATTTTTCCTCTCACTTTTGACTTTGTTGATTCAATTGAAAGAAAAAATCCAAAACTCTTTCAAACAAATCTGCTCAAAGTCTCAGACAAAGCTGAAACAAAATCTGCTCAAATCTCCCTCATTAAATGATGAACGACTATTTTACCGTTCAAAATCCCACGCTTTTAATTTCAAACGTTAGAGATAAAAATCTTGTCCAAAGAACCCTAGAATACGCCTATAAATACCAAGCCATTGAAACCATTAGAGACAGGTTGGACGCCCCCCTTCTATCTCCCTTCACCCCCAGTGGCTAACTATTCAAAGCTTAAATTCTTTCTTGCTCTCTCAAAATCCAGCTTTAAGTTTTCTCTGCTTTTTGACATCTATTTAGTCCGTAGCCTTGCCAAAGATTTTATTTATTTATTTATTTATTGTGTCCGTATTTGACGATCTTCCGAAAGAGCTGAGCCAAAGTCGAAGATCTTCTTGAAGCCACCTTCGGTTCACTGCCCCCAAGCAGGTCCGTAGCTTTAAAATTTCCTTCTCCCTTTTTTTTATTTATATTTTGAGTTCCATAATAAATAATTCCTTAACAATGTGACTTGCTTTCTATGTAGAAATCATGCTTTAGGAATTATTTTATTGAAAAATTATGATTTGTGGTTCATTGCCTATTCTAGCAATAGAAAGTTTGAATAAGAATGGCATGTGTTTGACTAAATTCTCATATGAATTTGCGTATGCAATTTGCTCATAGTACATCCTATTATTAAACCTTTAGGTAATATGTCGTTTTTAGCTATTTAAGAACCATGTTTGTAGGCTATGAATTTTTATGGATTAGTCACTATTTACTTATTTAAATCTCATATGGAAGAAGTATTCTGCTAAAATACTGTTCAAGATACTAACTCACTATTTTAAATAGTATGTGAACATGGATCTTGTTAAGAGAATTTGTTACTTTTTTTTAAAATTAATTAATTAAATATTACTTATGGAGTAGCAGTAGCTTGACCCAACTGATTGGAAGCATGTTAAAGTGAAACATATATTTAAAAGTATGCCCCATTCCTAGTTCCTTACAAGTATATATACTGGGTAAACATTAGGTTCTTAAGTTTTATAAAAGCATCATTTCCTTGCAATATGTATCCTATTTGAAGATTTTTTTGAGATCTGTTCCTTGTTTCTATAATACTTGGAACACGCACATGCAATCTTGTCTATGCCTAGCTTCATTGTTTTATTTTCTTCATGCTTGTTAAAGATTGAAGTCCTCTGCTAATTTTTTTTTTTTTTTTTTTGCATGTTACACACATCGGAGCAATCAAGAGTCTCAAGCGAGACTCTACCACTGCCGAAGCCGAACCAAGCACTACTCTCTCATGGCTTCCCCCAATAGCATAACTGCAAGATTCTTCTTCCTAATTAAATTGGATAGAAGATTATTTATTATTCTATCTTATTTTTTATTTTATTTTTTTGCTTAAGATACATTTTTGGTGACCTATATTTTATGTGTGTCTTGATTATTTGTTTAGTAGGCATTAATTTGAGTAGTAGTAAAATCTCAATCTATTAATATAAAATACGATGTTAGGTATGGAGTGATAGATTCAACATTTAGTTATATTTAACCATATTTAATCTATTAAAGTATCTTTAAAATCAGTAGCCTAATAACGTTTTACCTACTCATCCCTTTTAACTTATCTAATTGCTAGTTTACAAGTTAAAATTGACTTTGGGGACTATATCCACTTTTAGGCAAGAAATAACATATTTCAACGTTACGAGCTTAAATCAATTTTACTTAAAGACAAAAAAAACTCTTCTTCGTGACTTTTTTAGTAAATCTTATTTTTCGTTTGAAAGATGTCTACTTTTTTTTGCATGTAGCATTAATTAACCTAAGTTTGGCCGGTTAACTGTAATTAGCGGATCATATAGGGTGCTTTTACAACCTTCCTTATAAGATTAATTAGAACCCTCACCCATAATCTCTAAGGTTAAGTAGACCATAAAACAGAGTTAATTTTAAGCACTACTTAGTTAAAATTGGTGTCCCAATTCACCGTTAAAATAATTAGGTGGCGACTCTCTTAATTATTTAAACCTTCAGAATTATCAATATGTTATACTCTAGTTTGACCCATATTAAAATGGGGTATAACAGGGTTCACTCGATTGATTGCCGGTCACGTCTCCCGAGGTTAGGGCGTGACAGAGCCACTCTTTCACGAGATTGTTCATGGCTCTTGTGTCCTAAAAAATAACTTCAAAATCGATCGGTCCCTGGCCGATGTGAACACATATCGAGGTATATTTGCTCGATATCGGAAAAATAGCTCGATGCCGTGAGGGAGGACTGTAACTGAGGTACAAATCCCTAATCCAGAAGAAAGTGTCACCACTTACGTAGAGGGGTTTCTAAGTGTTTACACTTACCCCTTCACATTGGGTCCTCTTGACCCCGTTGTCGTCGATTTTTGCAAGATGTACCAGGTTAACCTCGGCTAGGTGCATTCCTTATTTTGCGTATAGTGATTATGCTCCGTTTCTTCTCCGGTAAGGCCGATGGGTTGGAATTCACTCTCAGCCACCTTATATGGTTGTATCGACCAAAGCTTTATTGAGGTTTAATCAAGCTTCAATGCCAATCTTCGAAGTCCTTCTTTGCAAGCATCGATGAGGACAAGGATCGAGGTTGGACGAGCCGGTTCATGCCGGTAAGGACCTACAACGTCATCCCCAAGGAGAAACTATCATTCCTCGAGAAGTGGAAACCCAATCTTAAGTACTAGCCATTAATCTTCGTACTTTATTTTTTGCTTTGTTTAACACTCTTATAATTGTGCAGCGGTTGCTTGGATGCCTCACGTGGTCCCTGGCCTTGAGGACTGGGTTCTAAAGTTGGCTGCAACTTCTTCTTATATCGAGTGTTGTTGGCGTGACTTGGCAAGGGGCAGATAGGAGGCTAAAAATCACGGTAAGTTTATCCCTTATACTTACGATGTCCCTTTCTATGTGATTTTCCTTCTCACATACTTGAATTACTTTTATGCAGGCCTCGGTGATGTAGCTGAATTAAGGCCTGTCTTGCCTGGGGAAGAGGTGGTTCCCAAATCGGCCAAGGAAAAGAAGAGGAGAATGGCCTCGCCTTCTGATACCTCGGAGCCTAAGAAGAGTAGGCGGTGTAAGCCGAGGGGTGAATCTGCTACTCTTTCTGTTAGTGTAGCCCAAAAGCTACGATATGGAGAGCAAGAGGGAGGAGGCCAGTTGTGAGATGGTGCCTCGAAAGAGAGGGAGCGTCGAAGCTCCTAAAAATGTTGGGATGGCAATGGTCAAGGAGACCTATCCTTAGGCCGAGGAGATCTCGGAAGGTACTCCAAGTAATGTCCTCGAGAAATCAGGGGTAAAAGATACTTTCTGCCACGACCAACAAATGACGAGTGTGCCTAAAGGGTCCGATAGAAGGGCTCTTCGGAAGGGAGAGAGCGCCTCAAGTGACTCGCTTGGGGAAATTAGCATCGATGATTCGCCGCCCGGCCCCCAATTCTCTGAAGGGCAGTTTTAGCAGGCTCGATCATTGGAGATTCCCAACATGGGAATCACCCATGATAGGGAAGACATATTTCATGGTTGTCTTTTGGGGGTCGTTGACGTTTCCGACCTAGATGCGACGATGATTTTTGACGAGGCCCATCGTATCCTGAACCAGGTAAACTTCAGTCCTCATTATTGTGTTTGCTTATATCTCTTGTTCGCTGATTTCTTTCCATTCTTCATACGGTGTGGTGCTCTATCGGGAAGCATTCAACAAGTCCCAAGGCGAGCTGAGCCGGTGTGAGGCCGATCTCAAAAAGCTCATCGAGGAGAGAGATGCCTAGGCCCGTAAGGATGAGGCCGATCTAGACGAGAAGGTAACTAACATTTTGAAAGAGTACGGTCTTGATCCAATGCTGGAGGCTAACACTTCAATGTATCAATTGCGGCAAAAGCTAGAAAGGATCGAACTGCTCCAAACGGAGGTCGACCAAGTCAAAGGCGACTATGATCGGTGCAAGGAGAACATGGACCGTGTTGCTTCGGATAAAGAGGCTGCTTTAGCCAAACTGGAATCAGCCGAGGTCCAACTTCGAGGTGCTAAAGAGAAAGGTTCAGCCCAAGCCAAAAGGATCTAGGAGCTCAAAGCCAAGCTTGCTGAGGCCAAAGCAGAAGTCGGGGAGACGAAGATTGCGGCTGACAAATTCATAGCCGTCTACTTAGCCGATGCCGAGGCTTCTCAAACGTAGCTAAGAGAGGCTTATACTTGGGAGCGACAAGTTCAAAACCAGCTACAAAGAGAAGAATCGCAGTCCACGCTTGATTTTGTGCAGCTGCGGCAGTTCAATCGCTGAGGCGGTCCATTTTTCGCTGTCAGTGGAGCCCTCATAAGGGCAACTTTGTTCAGAAAATTTAGCTGTGTATAAATAGTTCTTTTTCAAATTTTTAGGTCATCTGTTGTTTGGTAGTGTCACGACCCAAAATCCACTAAGGGTCGTGGTGGCGCCGGACATCTTTTTCAGGCCAGCCAACTAAATTATCAATTAATTCCTCTTTTAATACTTTTGAAAATCTAAGGTTTTTCCTTCCATTTTCATAAATCAAAGTTCACTATGTGAATTCAAATTTAAATAATAACAATTAGTACAAATCCGTTGAAACCCATCCCAGAAATCCGGTGTCACAAGTGCATGAGCGACTACTGATAAGTAAAATAAATGCAACATCTGCCCGGCATACAGTGGACAGGGAATAAATAATAAAAGTGCAGAAAGGAACTACACTAGCTGCGGGTCGCCTCGCGAATTATAGCTCACTTAGTTCTAGAATTTATCCATGCTGCTACGCCTAGTCGGCTGCTAGAAGTATATATGTACCCGTGCAACAAAAATGCATAGAAGTGTAGTATGAGTACGTAATTAACGTGTAATCAGTAAGTATCCCGCCTAATCCCGAGGGGTAGAGACGAGATAGCCAACTCTGACACTCACTAGAGGTCAATTAGCAATATTCTATAAGTGCGAGGATAATCATTGATTTGTATAGAAGTTCTGATTGTGAGGCCAGAAAAACAGGTAAACACCTTCAACAATAAATCAAGGGCTTCTAAAGTCTGTTATTTATTATCTTATCAGTTTATATCAAGCCACGTAGGGCCAATTCCACATTTACAATTTTCATGTAACAGATAAACATATGCAAATTACACCGAGGCGACGGCCCGCTCCAACAGGAATGTAAACTGTGCACTCCGAGGGTCGAGTGGCACGAACCATAGATGCATCTATTCTCACCGATGCGTTCAGCCCGTTCCATAAATAAATACATATCCTGCTTGCGAATCATCCATGCGACGTAGGCACACATAAAATACATGCTCAAGTAGGAAATTAAGAGCTTATCGGGGATAATCAACTAAATAGACAAATTTCTCTTTTTAACAATTCAGGAAATGATGTTTAATCTCTTTTTAAATTCGTTTACTAATCAAAGGTGATTTAAACAATTCAAACTATAAATGGGTTCACAGTAATCCAAGTATAACATGCTTTTTGGGTCCTAGACAACCCGGACAATAGCATAATAGAAGCTACGCACGGACTCTCGTCACCTCGTGTCTACGTAGCCCCCACAAATAGGAGCACATAACCAATTTAACTCACCTATGGGGTAAATTACCCATCACAAGATTAGAAAGGAGACTCACCTCGCTCCGAAGATCGACAACCGGCATTCTGCATTCTTCCGAAGACTTACACCAACACACAATGCTCCAAAACTAGCCAACGATCATATAAATCCATTAATATATGCTCAATTATACTTTACAACCCAATTTATAAAACTTCCTAACCCCGAACGAAAGGTTGAAAAAAATGCCCTTGGGCCCACGTGCTCGGAATCCGAAATTTTTCGAAGATAAACTTTACCCATGAACTCACGAACTCAAATATATGATTTTCTCTTAATTCCATACTCAAAATCGTGATCAAAATCCACGATTTCTCATTTCATAGGTTTTCAACCAAAACCCCAAATTTATACTAATTTTCATGCTTAAATCCATGTATAAACCTTGCATTTAACTCAAAACTAGCATAAATTACTTACCTCATGACAAGTGACGAAAATGGCACCTCCAAGCTGCTCCCCATCGACTCCAATGGAAGAAAAATGGGGTTGAAATGAACTCAACCCCTAACTTAAAACATCTCACTGCCCCAGCTGCTTCCGCTACTGCGGAAATAGTTCCGCTTCTGCGGATGTCGCTTCTGCGACTTTTCGCCGCTTCTGTGGCTTTGTGCAAAACGAAGCTGACCGCTTCTGCGGTCTGGGGGCCACTTAAGCGGAACCGCTTCTCCAATTTCCTTGGACCTGGCCCCCTTCCGCTTCTGCGAGCATTTGACCGCACCTGCGGTCTCGCTTCTGCGGTCCAAGAACCGCAGATGCGGTTATGACAGAAGCAGCAAATCTCAAGCCTTCCCAAATTCCACTTTCCGAACCGCTAACCACCCGGAATTCACCCGAGGCCCCCAGGACCTCAACCAATCATACCAACCAAACCCATAACACATTACAGACTTGCTCGAGTCCTCAAATCATAACAAACAACGCTAAAACCATGAATTACACGCCGATCAAGCTTTATGAACTTTGAACTTTTCAACTTCTATTTCTGATGTTTAAACCTATAAAATCATGTCCGATTGACCTCAAATTTTGCACACAAGTCATATTTGACATTACGAACCTACTCTAGCTTCCGGAATCGGATTCCGAACCCGATATCAAAAAGTCCACTCCCGGTCAAACTTCTGAAAAACCTTCAAATTTCTATCTTTAGCCAAATGGCTTTAAAATGACCTACGGACCTCCGAATTCACTTCCGATCACGCTCCCAACTCCAGAATCACCATACGGAGCTACTCCCAGTCTCAGGATCCAAAACGGACATCGATAACGCTGAAATGCACTTCAAACCAAACTTCAGAAATTTCTTCAAAAATGCTAACTTCCACAATATGCGCCAAAATGCTCCCGGGTTATCCAAAACCCGAACCGGGCATACGCCCAAGTCCGATATCATCACACAAACCTGTTGGAACCTTCAGATGCTGATTCCAAGGTCGTTTACTCAAAAATCCAATCCTAGTTCATTCTTTCAACTTTAAGCTTCCCAAATGAGAATTTCATTTAAATTTAACTCCGATCTTCCTGAATTGAAATTCTGACCATGCGAACAAGTCATAATACAGAAATGAAGCTGCTCATGGCCTCAGACTGTTGAACGACGCGCTAGGGCTCAAAATGACCGGTCAGGTCGTTACATTCTCTCCCACTTAAACATACGTTCGTCCTCGAACGTGCTGAGAACTACACTGAGTAGTCTGAAATCACTGTTTAGCACCTCATGCACCTTCCTGTGCTATCACAACTCAATTGAGCACATTAGATCGATAAGTTCTGAAGATACTCCCTTTTATTCTAGCAATTAAGCCTTAGAGCCCAATTCCAACATCCGAAATTCTATGTCAGGCTTGTTTCCAACATACGATCACCGTATCAATCACTATACGCTGTACTCAAATATGACTGCATAACTCTGCTGAATTCACACTTTGCATCACTTCACTCATAGGACCACAATAACATTTTTGTTTGAATTAATCGAAATTCCACGAATCCGATTCTCCCATTGCACCTCATGACCTACATAGGTCTTACTCTAACTATTACAATACCGCCACGACGGANTATCCTACAATCTCACCTTACCCAGTACGAACTGCTCAGGCAATAAGCCACTCCAAATGGGATCACAAGTCTCATATGACGCCACAATGTGCCAATAGGCCACCAATCCGAACACAACACAAATGGGAAATTGAACTCTAAAAGGAATTACCTAACCCCCGCACGAGTACGGACTTTCCTTAGAAGATATGAAGCGAAACACACAAAAAATAACATATAGAGGACCAGACTCGACATCACACTGTTGCGGCGCACAACCCGATCCAAATAACATACCCATGGCGGCATGCCACCCAATCTAAATAACATAACCATGGCGGCGTGCCACCCGATCCACACATAGATCTCACATAAGGAGATTGTACTTCGAGCTAAATCCGTTCATTACAATAAAAATATCGAATTTCAATCATAAGCACGCTAAGTGCATAATACCATCTCTGAGAAAACACATAGCTCTATAGGCTACAAAACTCAAGCACAACTGAGGTGCGATACAAGATCTAAATCTCAAGAGCCATCCTGCTGGCATAACATCATCGCAATGCAGAACCTCAACACATAAGAATTTACTAAGCCGTATCACAACTCATACGGCGCAATACATCATTACCTGGAATAGCTGATGACAAAATAACACCTCGACTGTTCCTCCATAGGGAACGCTCGCTGAAACGAATGCAACTGGCCTGATATAAAGCCCTGTTCACAAATAAATCAATCCACCAATCTCAAGTCGATTTATGATTGCACCAACTTGGCTAATAACCTTTCAAAGGTCCATCATAACTCCCTTTTGCCTCATATCACGTAAGAATAACCATCATAACCGGAGCGACCTCCTCAGTTCATAACCCAATATACAAAGTGCCCTCCAGGCATAAATTCTCAAATTAATGATATCACCACAACCCTCATACTTGGTTTAAATCTTTAGCCAAATCAAGTGACTATATGCCACTCTTATACAATCTTCTCGTGGAACACGCTCCCACAATCTTCTGAAATAAATAACGGGTCTGCACATCTAAACCATCGGACACAATAACGCCGAAAACTTATCCAAAATCCTTAACTAGGATGCAAAACCTCTTCCACAACACATCGATCTCTGGTGACGCTGAGGGCAATACCAATTTACTCTAATCATTCAACCCCTTTCTTGCTCATCCGAGCCCGTGACATCCTTGTCAACACCGAACCGCAACCTTGATCCTTACTTCACATTTCCATACCTCTCACCGCACCCAACGTGCCAATATGCGATAGGACACGATTTTCATCATAACTCCGAATTCATTAGTATTTTCAGATTTCATCATATAAGAACCTTGCACTTAAATCACTTCAGGAGAATCATAGCAATACACAGGTAATTTCCCATAATCGTAGAATATGCAAATCTGCAAGTAGTGGTCCAAGCCACCATATCCCTTTCGGAATTCGCTTCTACTTAACAAGCCATAACAGAAGAATCCTTCTGAATAACATCAATTACGGCGGCCGACAAGCCTCACGCGTATTGCCACAAATCAAATACATAACTCGATCACGCTGAACGAACGGATCACAGACCCCAACATGGCAAATTCAACTATGGCTAGTCAATCCCTTTCCCTTTCTTGTTTGCTTTGGAAATTATACTAATTCTCTTCAACGCATTACATACTCCATCTACACTTACCCCGAGTGTCCTTAAATCACGAGACCAGGCTGTTTCAATTCCTACGAACTATTTCATAACACCCAAACGCTACACCGCAAGCCAAACATCCCGAAACATTCTGTGCCTCTTCTCATAAACTGCTACAAAGCTTGATTCTTAATTGTACCTATAAGCTCGACATCATTAGGCACCACACTTTACCTCTTGAATTCACTAGGACCGTTACTGAGAGCCACCCGCTCTGACTTGGTCCCGAATATAATCAACTCTATGAATCTTCTAGCACATTATTACACTCTCAACGAGGCACCTGGCAGAACCACTCCCCTTTAAACCCGCTTCTATACAAGGCATAAATTTTGAATCTTTTCCCAAGTCCCGACATGAGCCAAAAAGGCCAACCATAGCATGCCTCCAACAATTCATTTGCTCGAATTACCACTTATGGTCTTTTCTCATAGCTGAAATAATCCATCAATATGCTAATAACCAGAAATCACGCAAGTAGTTAATCATACAGCCCAAACATAGGCAGTCGGACTCTCCCACTTAGCTTGAAGCCATCATTTCACCATTCTTGAGTTCGCCCGACCCTTTTACCTGTTATTGGCATAACCTCGCGCCATAAGTTATCAAAATTTCTCGGAATCTCCCTGAAAATCCCCATCTTTCATATTCTGAATCATCAACCACATTCGCACGACTGATCCCTTTGTTGGACAACCAATATAATTCTTTGCAGAAGCTTCGCTAACCACATGACCGCTACCCTGCTCACGAGGAATAACCCACCTAGGGGAATGACCTCCCGATATCTTCCCACGCCGATGCACGGGGTACATTCACTACTACACCCATAGCCCATCCTGAGTCCGAGCTCACCTTCCAGCTGCACAAGTCCATTCGCCCCTCGCGGACATCAATTAAATGTGCGGCAACATCCTTCCAAATTTAGGGTTATGCTGCACCCTCCTCCATTTCAAGCAGCTCCTTTTAGCCATATCAATCTTTTGTCGTATAATAGCCTATATTTCAAATCATACCCGCAGACTTTAATCACCAATCATTAAAATCTCCAATTCGATCCAAACTCTCCATAGGGCGCGTAGTCTTCCTACTACCAAGCCCATATGCAACACCCGCCACTCTCCCACTTTGGCGGAACTCATCTCCTTAATCGGTCACTCGACCTTGCTCTTCATACTTGGCCTTTTAGAAATTTTAAACACCGCCTGGCACTTCCCACATGTCCTTCCTCATACTTTGCTGCTCAATTGCTTCCTTAAATAAAATCTATCTTCGTGGCACTTGAACCCACAATTGATACAAACTTTAACCCTTTCCAAAGGTCATCTTTCTCGAGCCATCAACATTAGAAATTCTGATTCGATCTTAAACTACCGCATCATACGATATCTGACATTTTTACCTCCAATATTATTTCATAATATCCTGCCATAAAGGCGAATTGTAGTAGATTATAACATTGACAAACTTAGTACGTCCAATTAGGATAACAACACCCCAATGTAGAGGAGAACTCAACCACGCTTGCAACTACCAAGCCTCATTACTTCCACCAACCCACACCTGACCATCCTTAGTTCAATTGACTTTCCCCTGCCAGAAATAAAATACTGAATCCCTTGATTACACGCCGAGTAAACCTCCCTTCAATTCATTCACTGCCCGACACGTGGGCAAACGTCCCACCATCACAACAACTCTACGGAATAATTGCTTATACGCATCATGGCAACCTGTGCCTAGCCTCAGGACTCTTAGAAGTTCTGTTACTGAGCTGAAATAATAGAATATCTCTCCATAATGCGACAATAATAGTCCAATCAACTATACCTGGAAAAATCATTCTGCACCACGTTTGTAGTGCCATTTCAATTCTTCAACTTTCGATTTACAACAAGCGCTCGCATAAGATTGAGTAGGAAGAAATCAAAGGCATAAGCCTCAAAGGAATCGAACTGCACGAAAAGGAAACCAAGAAGGGAAGTACTCCTAACAGCCCTGCAGCCTCCCGAGGATAAATACAGACGTCTTCGTACCGATCCGCGAGACTCTACTAGAATTGCTTATGACTCGTGATACCGACTGGAACCTAGTGCTCTGATACCATGTTGTCACGACCCAAAATCCACTAAGGGTCGTGGCGCCGGACATCTCTGTCAGGCTAGCCAACTAAATTATCAATTAATTCCACTTTTAATACTTTTGAAAATCTAAGGCTTTTCCTTCCATTTTCATAAATCAAAGTTCACTACTTGAATTCAAATTTGAATAATAACAACTAGTACAAATCTGTTGAAACCCATCCCAGAAACCCGGTGTCACAAGTGCATGAGCAACTACTGATAAGTAAAATAAATACAACATCTGTCCAACATACAGTGGACAGGGAATAAATAATAAAAGTGCAGAAATGAACTATACTAGCTGCAGGTCGCCTCGCAAATTCCAGCTCACCTAGTTCCAGAATTTATCCATGCTGCTACGCCCAGTAGGCTGCTAGAAGTATATATGTACATGTGCAACAAAAATGCACAGAAGTGTAGTATGAGTACGTAATCAACGTATAGTCAGTAAGTATCCCGCCTAATCCCGAAGGGGTAGAGACGAGATAGCCAACTCCGACACTCACTAGAGGTCAATTAGCAATATTCTTTAAGTGCGAGGATAATCATGGATTTGTATAGAAGTTCTGATTGTGAAGCCAGAAAAACAGGTAAACACCTTCAACAATAAATCAAGGGCTTCTAAAGTCTGTTCTTTATTATGTTATTAGTTTATATCAAGCCACGTAGGGCCAATTCCACATTTACAATTTTCAAGTAACGTAAACATGCGCAAATTACACCGAGGCGATGACCCGCTCCAATAGGAATGTAAACTGTGCACTGCCGAGGGTCGAGCGGCACGAACCATAGATGCATATATTCTTACCGAGGCATTCGGCCCGTTCCATAAATAAACACATATCCTGCTCGCGAATCATCCATGCGACAGAGGCACACATAAAATACATGCTCAAGTAGGAAATTAAGAGCTTATCGGGGATAATCAACCAAATAGACAAATTTCTCTTTTTAACAATTCAGGAAATGATGTTTAATCTCTTTTTAAATTCGTTTACTAATCAAAGATGATTTAAACAATTAAAACTATCAATGGGTTCACAGTAATCCAAGTATAATATGCTTTTTGGGTCCTAGACTACCCGGACAATAGCATAATAGTAGCTACGCACGGACTCTCGTCACCTCGTGCGTACGTAGCCCACACAAATAGGAGCACATAACTAATTTAACTCACCTATGGGGTAAATTCTCCCTCACAATTTTAGAAAGGAGACTCACCTCGCTCCGAAGATCCACAATCGGCATTCTGCATTCTTCCGAAGACTTACACAAACACACAATGCTCCAAAACTAGCCAACGATCATATAAATCCATTAATATATGCTCAATTATACTTAATAACCCAATTTATTAAAATTCCTAACCCCAAACGAAAGGTTGACAAAAATGCCTTCGGGCCCACGTGCCCGGAATCCGAAATTTTTCGAAGATAAACTTTACCCATGAACTCGCGAACTCAAATATATGATTTTCTCTTAATTCCATACTCAAAATCGTGATCAAAATCCAAGATTTTTAATTTCTTAGGTTTTCAACCAAAACCCCAAATTTACACTAATTTTCATGCTTAAATCCATGTATAAACCTTGTATTTAACTCAAATCTAGCATAAATTACTAAGTCATGACAAGTGACGAAAATGGCACCTCCAAGCTGCTCCCTATCGACTCCAATGGAAGAAAAATGGGGTTGAAATGAACTCAACCCCGAACATAAAACATCTCACTGCACCAGCTGCTTCCGCTTCTGCGACTTTTCGCCGCTTCTGCGGCTTTGGGCAAAAGGAAGCTGACCGCTTCTGCGGTCTGGGGGCCTCTTAAGCGGAACCGCTTCTGCGGTCCCTGGGCCGCTTCTGTGATTTCCTGGGACTTGGCCCCCTTCCGCTTCTGTGAGCGTTTGACCACACCTGCGGTCCCGCTTTTGCGATCCAAGAACCGCAGATGCGGTTATGACAGAAGCAGCAAATCTCAAGCCTTCCCAAATTCCACTTTCCGATCCGCTAACCACCCGGAATTCACCCAAAGCCCCCGGGACCCCAACCAATCATATCAACCAAACCCATAACACATTACGGACTTGCTCGAGGCCTAAAATCATAACAAACAACGCTAAAACCATGAATTATACCCTGATTCAAGCTTTATGAACTTTGAACTTTCCAACTTCTATTTTCGATGTTTAAACCTACCAAATCATGTCCGATTGACCTCAAATTTTGCACACAAGTCATATTTGACATTACCAACCTACTCCAGCTTCTGGAATCGGATTCCGATCCCGATATCAAAAAGTCCACTCCCGGTCAAACTTCTCAAAAACCTTCAAATTTCTATCTTTAGCCAAATGGCTTCAAAATGACCTACGGACCTCCGAATTCACTTCCGATCGCGCTCCCAACTCCAAAATCATCATACGGAGCTACTCCCAGTCTTGGTATCCCAAACAGATATCGATAACGCTAAAATGCACTTCAAACCAAACTTAAGAAATTTCTTCCAAAATGCTAACTTCCACAATATGCGCCAAAACGCTCCCGGGTTATCCAAGACCCGAACCGAGCATACTCCCAAGTCCGATATCATCATACAAACCTGCTGGAACCTTCAGATCCCGATTCCAAGGTCGTTTACTCAAAAATCCAATCCTAGTTCATTTTGTCAACTTTAAGCTTCTCAAATAAGAATTTCATTTAAATTTAACTCCGATCTTCCTGGATTTAAATTCCGACCATGTGAACAAGTCATAATACCTAAAATGAAGCTGCTCACGGCCTCAAACTGTTGAACGATGCACTAGGGCTCAAAATGACCGGTCGGGTCGTTTCATGTACAGCACGTGATCAACCTTTTTTAGCCTTTTTGAGTAATTTTAGAACATCTTTAGCAATTAATCTTAGATTTTAATCTTGTATTTACTTTTTATGATTTATATTTCATCTTGGATACTTGTTCATTTTAAGAACTCTTTCCAACACCTTTTATTTAGCCTTTTTATTGTTTGATAGGTATTTATTAAGAGTACGTGCCTTTTGAGATTACATTAAAGGTTCAATTATTCTCTTTTTTGAATTTTCAGGAACTAGATTCATACTTATTTTCTTGTTGTTATATTTAAATTCTAATATTTTTTAAAAAAATAAAAGAAAGTTAAAATGATTAAACTTGATTTTGAAATTTGATAACTTGATGATTGATATCAAAATAAATCAATCCATGGGAGAGTTTCACTACTTCAATTGCATGAAAATGAAGGTGCAATTTAAATTATTCAACATTTTTTTCTTTGGCATAATATGTAATATATCGGAAGAAGAAAAAAGTACATAGGTAAAAATATGAATTAAGAAGACGTGGCCAAGAAAAAATGTGAATTGCCAAAATTATGTACATTTCTTCACAGGTAAAGGCTTATTACGCCCATGTCTCCTCCTTTTAAGTTGTCGTTTCTCATAAGTACTTCTTTCTTTTTTACAATTAGTTTGCATTTTCCTTAACAAGATTCAAAGCCATAAAAATAGGAGGATCTTTTAGAAATGACTATTGTTTAGTGGCTATTATTTTCGAAGAGCTATCATATACATAATTACTTTTCGCATTTATCTTTCAGTTGTTATGGTAATATCTTTGATGTATTCGAGCTACTGTATTTATGAATACAGTAGCAAAAATCCGCTAAAAAATAGGGCAGTCCAATTGTCAGCCGTTGTATTCACATATATTCATACCATGTATTCATGAATACAACGTAATAATACGTTTCTCAAGTTGTTTAATAACAGAAAGATAATAATTTAACGGGATACACTCCTAATATAACTCACATAAATCAATTATAACACTCAAAGTTATCAATCCAATCAATTAGAAGATTTTTCAGACGCTAAACACCAAAAAATAGCGAATTCTTCAAAGTTTCAATTCCTCTTTTTTTTTCTGATAAAGTACGAGTTTTTTTTTCCTGACATTGTTCGAGGTTCTGCTCCGAATTGATACAAGTATCTACAAAAATATTTTGAAATTTAATTTTCTGCATATGAATATATTATGTAGTTATGCCGGATACAACATGTAATAGTAACCTACTGCCTGCTTGTATTCTGTTGTATCTAATAGTTGTGTTTAATGTATTCAAGTTTATTTTTGTATTCATAATATTTTATTTATTCCGAATACATGGTATTAATGCTTTATTGAGTATATTTCATTGGTTATATTAATTAATTTTTTATTTGTATTGAGAGTATTTTACTATATTTTACTATATTGTTGTTTTGAATACAGATGGATAAAATTAGGTTTAAAATAAAGATGAATATAGTTAGATTGAATGCAAAACTAATTGATGAATAACATCAAAATGATAAAACTAATAATGCATTTAAAAATATTGTTGTAAGAACTAAAATACATCTAAATATAACAGTAAAAAATTATTGTCCAAAATAAAAATCAGTGTATGCATTATCGAATACATCTAAATACAAAAAGAGAAAATCACTGTAGAAACTCAAAATCAATGTATGCGGACTCGAATACGAATAAATACATCTACAATTAGGGTCATTGCGTATTTTGTTCTCCTTTCGGCTTCAATGGTTGCTGATGAATCCGCAAATACAGGTTTCTCTTGAGTGATTTGCAAATCGAAAGATGGCCATTTGAAATTGAGTGCTTTAGTGGGTATTCTGCAAAAAACCTAACAATGGAGGATACTTTTTTAAGAAAAAAGTTGTAAAAGAGAAAATGAAGAAGCTTTAACCAGCCAAAAATTCAAAAACTTTAGTGGTGGGTCGTGAAAATCAGTGTTGATGATTTGCGACTTGTATAATTTCATAGTTCTTGACAGAAGCAAGAATTCATGAATCGAAAGGGAAAAAATTTGGTGCCACGCCTCCACGTCCTATGGAATAGGGAAAGAACAATTTTGAAAAGGATGTTAAGAAAACTTGCAGGAAATCATGGAAAAGCTTACTATTTTCATGACTGAAGAGTAGTGATGACCATGGAAATCATAGAAAAGCTCACTGTTAGTTGGAGAAAACTAATTTTCTGGTTCATATAGGAAAGAATGAATTGAGAGAGATCGTGGAGAGAGAAATAAGATACTATGTGCGATTTTGGGAGAGAATAAACTGAAAGAATGAGAGAGCAAAATATTAGAAGGTGTATTTAATGCCTTAACAGTAGGAAGTGACCATAAATATGTATTTTGCTTATAAAACTAAAAGGTAGCTATAGAAAATAATATTTTAGAAGGATTTCTATTTATAATAAATAGGATGTAAAGTTTTGCTATGTGAAGTAAAATTTCCTAAATATATTTACTAAATACATAAATAGCCCATTTAAGTTGTCCCCAACGATCATTTAACACTTAAACTAACTTACTGACCATTTAGACACTTTTATTTGATAGAAGTGTATGTCTTTTAAATATCTTGTGCTAACATGACAAATTAATTGTGCCTCACTAAACATTGAGAGTGCGAGGACTCTAAATAATGTTGTTTCTTTTATTTTCAGCTCAAGTTATTTTTATGTGTGGCCCATACCATATTTTTCTTTTTTTTTCCTCCAAATAATTTTCACCATCTCCCCCAAAAAATTCATCTCCACCAACCATACTTCCTCCACCCTAACACCAATTGCTCCTACTCATTTTAGGGCCACCGTCAACCATAAATCCACCACAGGATTAAGGAAACAAGACAACAATCTCATGTGACCTCCGCCATAACAAAAAAGCAAAGAAAGAAAAATTAGGCGAAAGTACTGTTTTTATATAGTTACACAATCTAATAAATAATAGCAAACTCATAACACCAAATTCAAAGTGTACATAAAATTTCACCTTAAAATATAGAAATTCACGAAGTAGCATGCATTGCAATCATCCGAATTAAAGAATGAGAAAAGAATCAAATTGAATTCGCGGCAGAAGTAAATGACAAAAAAAATAAAATCTGGAAGAAGAAGAGGAAATAGAACAAATGGCAAAAAAATTCTTTTTTTCGGTGACGTTTGATTTTTCCAGCAAACACCTTGTTATGGCTTATCATAATTCCATTCCACGAAGTTTGATTTTTCCGGAAAACAAGCAATACTTTAACTTTGGCTAAATTGATTTGATTAAAAAAGACTAAATTTGGTATGAAGATTAAATAAAGGTTGTTTTTGATGAAGGAGAGAGAAGGCCGTGAAGAAGAAGATTGGTTTTGGG
>MU693311.1:127127-164736 GCA_026770625.1 Nicotiana glauca
GGCAATTCTGTGTTTGGAAGAATTGAAAAATTGTGTTTTAGTCTTTATTAGTATTTTTAAATTATATGCGAAATTATTTTTATTTAAAATTACACGTGTTCTTATTTAATTGGCTCGTTTACCATGTCAACAGCAAATATATGTCAAGCATGGGGTGTGCATGACTAAGTGTCAAATAAATACACTTCTGTCAAATAAAAGTATCTAAATGGTCAGTAGATTAGTTTGAGTGTTCAAATGATCATTGGGGACAACTTAAATGGGCTATTTATGTATTTCGCCAATAATATTTTTGGAGCCCCAATTTTTGAGGGGCCTAAAGCAGCCTCACTTGCTTGGCCATTGAGCCAGCCCTGCTACTTTTGGTGTTACAAATAATAGAGTGTTAATTAAGTTAGATGTAATTTTAAACAGAGATAAAAGTATAATTTTGACAAACATTTTATGGCTAACACTACTAAATACTTTTTTCAAGAGGATGTATAGAAATCTTTAAAAAAGGAAGATAATACAGATCAAAGGTAATATTAAGGAGAATTCAATTCAGTTACCAAGTTGTATACGGTAAAAATCGGGACTATTCGATTTCGGTATTCGATGGAAAAAATGATACCACGTTGAAAAATCAGAACGTCGAGTTCGGGGTTGAAGTTCTTTTCCAAGGTCATGGTCGATAACACTTACCGAGGTCAGAAGAAGGCATGCTTCGAGGTGATGCCGATATGAGCCAATAACGGAAAGAGCGAGATACTAGCAACGGACCGGAGATCACGATGTAAATTTCAGAGTGGATTGGTCTTCAGTGGTTAAATAGTTGTCAAATAGGACTCCCCTATTATATAAAGAGGGGATCCCATCCATTTGTAATACATTGATCATTGCTCATTGATAAGAAATTATACGCTTGCTATTCTCTTGCTATTTTATTCATTGTACATCAGAGTTGTTTATTTATTTGTTCTTCCAATTATCATACTTCGAGACTGTCACAGTTCAAGGTCGAGATTTAGCTTACACACTGGTTTGATCTACTTTATTCTTTAGTTTATCTATTTAATTTTTTGTTTATCAATTGACATTGATTTAAATCGCAATACATGTTTAATTGTTACTCGATTTAGGGTAAATAGTTTAGCGCCCACCGTGGGGCTAAGGATATTAGTGATTGTTTCAGTGCTGATTCTGATAACATACATTATTTTCACACTTGTTCTTGTCAAGTATTCTTTTTATCTTAGGTTAAAGCATGTTAAACTCACACAATGCACTCGTACATAGTGACGAAGGTCTCGGATTTCACGGAGAAAATGACAATGTAATTGCCCTAGGAGCCGAGGTGCCATCGGCTAATCTCGGGGGAGTATCTGTTACCGATCCAGTCGACATCAGTTTGCACATTGCTCTAAATACGGACCTAGGCGTGGACACCGAAAGGAGTGTACGCAGGGAAGGCCGATCTGGTAGCCAAGGTACACAGGGCAGAGAAGACGTGGGAGTTTGCCTCCAGGTAATATTCGAGTTGCTAGAGACTAGCAAGTAGCTATTGCTCAATTGCAAAATCAACATAGGACGCCAAGGTAGTCTAACAAGAAATCACTCGTCGTGCCGAGCTAGTGCTAGAAAGGTCGAATGATAACAAATCAAGGGCTGATCCTGCAATTATGAAAATGGTCGAGGTGCTCACCAAAATAATTGAGATGGGGGAGAAGAAAATTGAAGATAATGATAGAAAAATAGAAAGATACAACTCCCGAGTTGATCAGATACCGGGGGCACCCCTAATACTAAAGGAATTGGATTCGAAAAAGTTCGTGCAAAAATATTTTTCTCAAAGTACGGCTCCGAAGACCATTCCTAAGAATTTCGTACGCCAAATATATTTAATACAAGGGGACCATCGATCCTAATGAACACTTCGTACATATGTAGAATTAAAGAAAATGACTTAGATAATGATGAGATCGAGCCCGTTTTGCTGAAAAAATTTGGGAAAACTTTGTCAAAGGGAGCAATGATTTGGTATCCCAATCTGCCACCAAATTCCATCGACTCATTTCCATGTTAGCGGATTCTTTCATAAAGGCACACCCCGGGGCCATAAAGGTCACAACAAGAAAATCGGATGTTTTTAAGATAAAACAAAGGGAAAATGAAATGATGAGGGAGTACGTATCCCGATTTCAAATGGAATGCATGGAGTTGCCACCCGTCACAAATGATTGGGCCGTTCAAGCTTTCACCCAAGGGTTGAACGAGCGGAGTTCGATAGCATCATGATAGTTGAAACAAAATTTGGTCGAGTATCCAACTATAACTTGGGAAAATGTGCACAATCGATATCACTCGAAGATCAGAGTCGAAAACGACTAATTAGGTGCCCCCTATGGTTCAATACATCCAAACTGGTTGGCAGTTAAAACCTCGATAGATGTTGATAGGGAACCAAGGTCGAAAAGAGAATGATATCAACCATATACCGCAGATCGAAGGAACAATGGTTTAGGACGCAATCCCTCCCGGAATGATCGAAGAAGCAATCGAGGGCAGAATTCTCGGGGACTTATGAGCAAAAGTGGTTTTGATAGCATGCCGATCCCACAGAGGCACCTCATTTATCAGAGTATACCTTCAGCATCGACGCATCGGGCATTGTATGGGCAATCGGCAGGATCGAAGATACTAGGTGGCCCAAACCCACATAGACTAATACTTCCCAAAGATACCCAAATTTGATGTGCAAATATCATGGCACGCATGGTCACAAAACAGAGGATTGCAGGCAACTAAGGGAAAAGTTAGCCCATCTATTCAACGAGGCCCACCTTCAAGTGTTCCTCAGATCGAGCTAAGAATCATTTTAGGGAAAGGGACGCCAATACGAAAAATGAACAGGAGTAACCCCAACATGTCATTCATATGATTGTCGGTGGGGTCGATTTCCACATAGACCCATATTCAAACGCACTAAGGTATCAATCACTAGGGAAAAACGAACCCGAGACTATGTGCTTGAAGGCTCCTTATCATTCAACGATGAAGAAGTAGAAGCATTTCTCAGCAACACAACGACGCTCTTGCAATTTCTATCTTATTCAAGTTAAGCGTGTTTTAGTGGATCCAGGTAGCTCAGCAAACATCATCTGATCGAGGGTCGTGGAGCAACTCGGCCTACAAGATTAAATCATGCCCGCAGCTCAAGTTTTAACATGGCCAATGAAACCACTAAAAAGGAGATTATTTTACCAATAACCATACATGGAATCATTCAAGATACCAAATTCCACGTGCTCAAGGGTGATATGAGGTATAATGTTCTGCTTGGAAGGCCTTGGATCAATAACATGAGGGAAGTCCCCTCGACTCTCCACCAAATGATGAAATTCCGACGAAGGACGATGTGAAAATAGTATAGAGAGAGCTGCATGTTGCAAAGAAAATATTCGTAGTCGATGAGGTAACACCAATATCAACTTCGAAGAGGTCAAGCATCAAAGGTAAAAAGGAAGCCAAATAGCACTCACAACCACTAGCCTCGACCGAATCGGGAAAACAAGAGATAGAAAAAGAAGAGGAAGATTTTCTAACCCCTCGAACCATTATTGTTCTCGAAGACTCCAATGCCACCAAATCAACTGTCGAAGAGCTGGAATATGTTATATTGATTGAGCACCTGCCCGAGCAAAAGGTATCCTTGGGAATGAAATTAATCCCCAAACTTAGGAAAAAGCTGTTTCAATTTTTTATTGATAACATGAATTATTTTGCTCGGTCCCATTTAGATATGACAGGGACTCCACCGGAGATAAGAATGCATCAGCTAAGCCTTGACCCCAGGTTCAAACCAGGAAACAAAAAAGAAGGCCCCAGTCCGAGGTAAAGCATGCATTCATAAAGGACGAGATAACTAAACTTCTCAAAATAGGGTCCATTCGGAAAGTAAATATCCTAAATGGCTAGCCAACGTAGTCGTAGTCCCTAAAAAAGGGAACAAACTTAGAATGTGTGTAGACTATAAGGATTTAAACAAGTCATGTCCCAAAACGCGTGCTCGACGCCACAGCCGGCCACGAGATCCTTACCTTTCTCGATGCCTATTCCGGGTATAACCAAATTCAAATGAATTCGAAAGACTAGGAAACGACATCATTTATTACTATGTATGGAACATCTTGTTATAACGTGATGCCCTTCGGGCTAAAAAATGCTGGAGCTACTTACCGACGCCTAGTAAATAAAATGTTCGAAGAACAAATAGGTAAGTCAATGGAAGTTTATATCGATGACATGCTAGTTATGTACCTACGCGCATAGGACTATTTGGCTCATTTGCAGTAATCATTTGAGATTTTAAAGAGATATAACATGAAGCTCAACCCCGAGAAATGTGCTTTCGGGGTCGGTTCGGCCAAATTCCTTAGCTTTATGGTGACGAACTAGGGGATCGAGATCAACCCCGATAAAATTAAGGCCATCGAAGACATCATAGTCGTAGAAGGTGTAAAGGCTATGGAGAGGCTAACTGGACAGTTAGCTGCTTTACGTTGATTCATCTCGAGGTCGTCAGATCAAAGCCACAAATTTTCTCTTTTCTCAAAAGAAGAACGATTTTACCTGGATGCCGGAGTGCCAACAAGCATTAGAGGAATAAAAGCAATACCTATCGAGCCCACCACTGTTTCACACTCCAAATGTAGATGAGAAACTTTACTTGGCAGTATCAAAAATTGTGGTAAGTGGTGTCCTATTTCAGGAAGATCCAGGTACGTAATTTCCCGTTTATTATGTAAGTCGAACCCTAGGAGAAGCAAAAACTAGGTATCTACACTTAGAGAAATTGGCACTTGCACTGATAAGCGGTTCTTGAAAGTTAAAACCATAATTTCAATGTCACCCCATATATGTGTTAACCATATACCGTAATTTCACAAGAAGAGCCTAAGTTAAAACCAGACGTAGTCTCTCTTTCTCAAGAAGAGCATAAGTCAAAAAGGCACAAATCAGTGTTTGCAATCACCAATTCAATATTTAAAGCACAAATCAAGACAAATATTATTCACCCATAAACATAAAAGCCCTAAAATTGAAGACCCATTAAATACCCACACTAGGGTTGAGCCACAACCCTAGCTAATGGGTTTAGCTACTCATAATTAAACAAGAAATCAAAGATCCCTTCCTTCAGTTGTACCAACAATGGATCATTGTATTGCTTCTCCTTGACCTCTGCCATAAGAGTATGAATGCATGAATTAATGAGAGCATAAATGAATAGTAATCTGAAAACATAATACAAATTCAAAGGAACTCACACAGAGGGAACTCACAAAAGTTCAAATACTGATTAAAGGGGAATGCAGAGCTTTAGGGGGGAACTTAAGGTCTTTCTGGTAAACAATCTGGTCCTTTGTGGATCTTTCTATGATTTTCAATTATAAGTTTGTCATCATCAAAAAGGGGGAAATTGATAGGTTACAAGTACTTTGGTTATAAGTACTTTATTTTATGTTTTGATGATCTAACAAACTTACTATCTACAACCAGATAAGGAACCTGTTACACATTTACAAGACCTCAAGATCACAAGGTTCCAAGTTGGGATTCAACGTGGAATATGATTCAACTCTTTAGAGTGGAAGGAACAGCTGAGGGAATAGGTCGCTACCAGTTGCCGAGGAGACTGTGGAAAGTCAACTTTCCAGCTGGAAAGTTGCTTCTTGCACACGCTAGAGTGCAGGAACAGTGTTACAATCAACTTTCCGGTGAAGAATTTTAACCTACCTTGGTTACATCATTGTAAGTGATGTTACACACATATATATGCAATCAAGGGAGGTAAAACAAAATACTTGATCACTTAGAGATTTCTACTCAAGCTCAATCATGTGACCATTCAGAAATCACGTTTCAAGTGCTTCAAGAACAAAAAACAAAGCAACTACGAACCAGTTGCCACATCAAGTATTGTATGTCCTTAGTTGAGTTGTGACTTTTTAAGAGTTCTTCAAATTGTAATTCCTATCTAGCTTATTTAGAAGCATTTTATAAGAACAAAATTTTAAACCTTAGACCAATGTGTTTGAGTCCTGACTAGAGTTAGTCACATTGTAAAGTCCTTGTAATAGAGTTTAATACAAAGTGGCTTGTAATAGATTATTACAAGTTAGTTGTCACGCCCCGAACCTGGGCCTGGAAGTAACACGACACTCCGTGCCTAACTACATGTGACTGAACGAACCAACTGGCTAGCTGAATCAATATGTGATATCATAACATAGTGCATGCGGAAGATAAACTAACACATGCTGATATACTGAAAGTATGGATGATACAAATCAAACTGCGAAAATACTAAAACAAGTCTGAAACATATATGTAGCCAATAATAGCTTAACATGAAAAGCCTGAGACTCTGTCTAACCATTACTCTAGTCTATGAAGCCTCTAATGAAGACTGAAGACATTGACTGTCAGTAAATACTGAAAGACTGTGTAGTAATGATAATGCCCCAAAAGAACTGGGGATCACAAAATAGCTGGTACAAGAATCTTAACGCTTTGAATCATCAACTTGTAAATTATTACCTGCATCGTGAGATGCAGGCCCTGGGCAAAAGGGATGTCGGTACATTTGAATTTCTTTGGTATGTAAAGCAACTGAAAGAAAGAATTATAAATGTTGAAACTAAAACTAAGCTGATAACTGAGAATTGGTAATTGATAACTGAAATGATAACTATTGAAAATGAAAGTGAAATGATAATTGAAAACTGATAACTGAACTAATAACTGGTAATTGAAATGATAAATAATAATTAAACTGAACAAGAGAAGTAATGATATAAATACTCCCTCTTTTGAATGATGAACAACCTGTTTATCTGAATATTAAACTTCGACCTCAGGCCCAATATATATGTGCACAAATTGTGGCCTCGGGCCCAAGAAAACGTATACATAACTGCGGCCTCAGGCACAAAGATGCATAAAGCTTAAACTGCGACCTCTGGCCCAAAGATGCATAAAGCATAAACTATGGCCTAAGGCCTAAAGACAGGTGTTCAACATTTAGGAACTGAGAATCATACAAAAATACATGATGCTGAAATACTGAACCATACCGAGTTACATGAGACTTGAATGCTAAATCACACTGAGTTACATAATACAGAAATACTGAATAGGACTAGACCGAGACATGTATTCTTGAACTAATTATAAACACTAAAACTTTAACTGTTTATGACATGCTGAGTAAGCTATACTGTCACGCAGCAACCTCGGGAGGCGCGACCAGTGCTCGATCGAATAAACCTAACCAAGCAAGCATTATAACACACTTCCTACCCCACTCTTTATTAATAAGATAACCATGTTCCCTTTTTTATTTAGGCAATGAAATGTGGCATATTAAACAGTGATAGTTCATTCCATATTGCAAGCTTAAATCATAGATAAAGTTAATTTTCGAAATTCCCATATAGTTACAATTTATAGATAGCTGGGGGTTTATAATTACAACATAGTTCATGAGCCCCACAATACCAATACATGACCCATGCATATATCTACGGAGCTTCTAAGGATACAAAAGGTGAGTACGACAATGCCGGCAACAAGGACTCGGCTATACCTCAAAATGGAAATCCACAACAACAAAAGATATACAATACAACCCTTTAAAGGAGGAAGGGGATCACCAACACTTTGAAGATAAGGTAACCTGCTACGCGCGATTGGCACTATCCATAATGGATCCATCTACATTCATTTAAAAATATAGCGCCCCCGGCGAAAGGGACATTAGTACCATGGAATAGAACTAGTATGTATAACTAAACACCATTTTACTAGAAAGAACTATCAATCAAGAACAAGAAAATCACAAGAGCAATTCAAAGGTTTTAACCAGACACCACATCATCACATAAATGAACCATACAATCTTCCACATAATTTCCATAACTCGACTTGGGGCATTTCTTCCACATACTCATCAATATTCTCAACACCACTGCTATCTTGAGCGGAGTACGATCACAACCTAATCGGCCAGGTCGCCTCATTTGAGACATGTACCTCAGTCATCAATTAATTTCCCTTTTTTTGAAATTCAACATTTTGCACATCACCACCATGTGTGCGTCATGGTGTCCAGCCACGACCTGATCGGCTAGGCCGCCTTACCTAGGCGTTGTTCCTTTCTCATTATTCGTCTCATTTAAATCTTTATTTCACATATGTCATAGCCATTCATTGGCACTTAGGCCACAATTATTACATCTTTTCCATTTCCAATGTCCATCTAGCAATTTGTGATCATATGCACATACAGAAACAATTCAAGTGGCAAACACAAGTAGGATTTCACATAGTTCGCACGACAACCTCAGTTTTAATCTTGGCTTATAGCCCAGGCATGTCAACACATGATTTGTATTCTTCACACATCTTTAAATATCAAGGATAGTTTATTAGACACGTTAAGGAACGTTGTTCATGTTGGAATATATATAATTGCAACCCAATTCATCTCAAATAACAATCGGTACATCAACAAGTTCTAATCTTACCACATTTTCTTAATCGCTAACAGAGCTCAATTTCTAATAAAAGGTGCTTTTAGCCATACATACCTCAATATAGCTTTCCTTAATCCTCACAAAATTCTGGAACTCTTTGCACTTTGATCTATTGTGTAAGAATTACAAATTGAACTCAAAATTAGAGACGAGATTGAAATTTTAGCTTGGTTCAAGCATATCATCAAACACTTAAGGTGCATTGTGATCTTAGGCCCTTTTTGTGAGGAATTTCTATCATTCAATACCCCCAATTGCCTTCTTTTTAGTTTTATACCTTCCAATATCCTATAGTGTGATGTGCATGCAAGAATTTTATTCTTTTACTCATAAATTACTTCACTACTAAGTCCTTATATCTAAGTATAGAAATAAGAGCAGAGGTGATGAATCTTACCTCTTGGGAATGAAAATTTAGGTGTCTTCACTTGATTTTCTTTAATGTTTTTGCAAGGTTCAAGTAGTAATTGATGTGAGACACTTTCCCTCTCTAAGACTCTCTCTCTCTCTGTAAAAGCATCAGATAATATGCTCAAAATGAGCTATAACACAAAATATATCGATAGGGGGTCGGGTTTAAAAATTAGAAAATTGAAGCCCCGAGTCAGGTTTGCGATCGCAAAGTAGAAATGCGACCCAAAGAATGGATCACAAAAGTGCTCCCAAAATCTGATCCTTCTGTCTAGGTTTGCTGCAGAAATGCGGTCGGCATACCCATTCTGTGGTGGCATAATGCACCGCAGAACTGCCCTTTACAAAATTCCAAGATAACTATGCGACGACTACGCGGTCCGCATATCCGTAACTTGGCACTACGAGCTTCTATGTTTTGAGTACAAGTTTTCAAGGGGCCTTACATCCTCCCCCACTTAAAATCATTCGTCCTCGAATAAGGATCAAGGGTCACTTATTAGGAGTTCTTTATGAAATCTTCTGCCTTTTACAACCTAAAACCTGTTAATAGTCTCCAAATTTGGCTAACTTCCTAAATTTCCAAAAATTACGCCAAAGTTTCCTTTGCATCTAGGCATATCCACCTACCATAGAGCCCCAGAATCGTATCCTAATAGCATATACATATTTCATTACATAACATGACTTGTACTGCACAACACCAACCATGGCCACATAAGCAACATATATAACCAAAATGGGACAACTTTTCATTGATTAAATCACAAGATAAGAGTTCGTAGGAATCAAATGCATAAAAAATATTACATGACTATTCAAACAAATATGGGTACTTCTTTCTCATTTCATCCTTGGATTCCCAAGTGGCTTCCTCAACTTGCTAATTCCGCCATAACACTTTCACGGACGCAATTTCCGTATTTTGCAATTTTTGAACTTGCCTATCAAGAATGGCAACTGCATTCATACGACAGTTCTTCATTGACTTCAATAGTCTCAACTGGCACAATAGTGGACGTGTCTCCCACTACCTTTCTCAACCTAGACACATGAAAGACCGGCTGTACCAATGACATTTCGGGTGGTAGATCGAGCTTGTATGCCACCTGACCAATTCTCTGAATAATTCCGTATGGTCTGACATACCTCGGACTCAATTTTCCATTTTTCCCAAACCGCATGATACCCTTCATAGGGGAAACCTTCAAAAATACCCAATTATCTTCCTTGAACTCCAAATCTCTGCGACGAACATCCAAGTAAGACTTTTGGTGACTTTGAGCAATTTTAAAACTTTCCTTAATAATCTTGACCTTTTCCATGGCCTGATGCACGAGGTCCGGCCCTATCAATTCCGCTTCTCCAACCTCGAAGCACCCAATGGGAGACCTGGATGCTAGCATGGAAGTTGTTGTTGTAGGAAAATTCTACGAGTGGCAAAATGGTCATCCTAGCTACCTTTGAAATCAAGAGTACAAGCACGCAACATATCCTCAAGCGTCTGAATAGTCTGCTCTACCTGCTCATCTGTTTGAGGGTGAAAAGTTGTGCTAAGATTTGCCTACATAACCAAACCTTGCTGAAACTTCTTCCAAAAGTTGGCTGTGAACTAAGCCCCTCGATCTGATATGATTGAGACTAGTGTGCCATGCAACCTAACTATTTCCTTGATATACAACTGAGCATATTGTTCCGCTGTATCAGTAGCTTTGAGTGGCAAGAAGTGCTCTGATTTTGTGAGTCGATCCACGACTACCCAAATTGAGTCAAACTTGCACGGAGTGTGTGGCAACCCTTCCACAAATTCCATGTTAATCATTTCCCGATTTCACATCAAAATTTCTATGCTTTTAGCCAATCCACCAGGCCTTTGATGTTCGGCCTTCACTTGCTGACAATTCGGAAATTTTGCCAATAAGTATGCCACATCCCTCTTCAGGTTGTTCCACCAATAAATTTCTTTGAGATCATGATACATTTTTATAGAACCTGGGTGCACGCAATACCTGGATGTGTGAGCTTATGCCATGATCCTTTCTTGAAGACCGTCGATATCTGGAACACATAGGCGGTCTTGATACCATAGGGCACCATCATTCATGCCTAAGGAAAAAGCTGTGGTCTTGTGACTATGAATCCCTTCCCTACGTTGGGCTAGCAATGGATCACTGAATTGTTTTTATTTCACCTCCGACACGTGCGACGATTTGGCTATATTTTGCACAATTACTCCTCCTTCACTAGAACCCGCCAAGCGAAATCCCAAATTAGCCAGTTGATGAATCTCCCTCACCAACAGCCTCTGTTTTGCCTCCATATGGGCTAAGGTCCCCATAGACTTCCGACTAAGAGCATCTGCTACAACATTAGCCTTTCCCGGGTGATAGAGAATGTCGATGTCGTATTCCTCAAATAACTCTAACCGTCATCTCTGTCTCAGATTCAACTCCTTCTGCTTGAAAATAAATTGGAGGCTCTTGTGGTTCGTGAACACATCCACATGGACCCCGTGTAGATAATGTCGCCAAAGTTTTAGAGCAAATACCACTGCCTCCAATTCTAAGTCATTAGTTGGGTAATTCTTTTCAAGATTTTTGAGCTGCCTGTAAGCGTAAGCTATAACCTTGCCATGTTGCATTAACACACACCCAAGCACGATTCTCGAAGCATCTCAATACACCACAAACCCCTCTGTACCCTCAGGAAGGGTTAACACCGATGTTGTTGTCAACCTTCATTTTAATTCCTGGAAACTCTTTTCACAAGCATCAGACCACTGGAATTTAACTGCTTTCTGCATCAATTTAGTTAATGGAGAGGCAAGAGTAGAAAATCCATCCACAAATCTTCTGTAGTACCCAGCCAAACCTAAGAAATGGTGAATCACCCTTAGAGTCGTAGGTCAAGGCCAATTCTTCACCGCTGCTATCTTTTGAGGATCAACTATAATTCCTTCCCTGGAAACGACATAACCCAAAAATGAGACAGATTCTAGCCAAATTCACATTTTGAAAATTTCGCATACAGTTGATGTTGCTGAAGAGTCTACAAAACTGCCCTGAGATGGTCTGCATGGTCCTCCCGACTTCGGGAATATACCAGAATGTCGTCAATGAACACTATTACAACAGAGTATAGAAAGGGCTTGAAAAATCGATTCATAAGATCCATGAAAGTTGTCGGGGCATTTGTTAACCCAAAAGACATCACCATAAATTCAAAGTGCCCATGCCGAGTTCTGAAAGCTGTTTTAGGAATGTCCCGCTCCCTTATTTTTAGCTGATAATACTCGGACCACAAATCGATCTTTGAGAAACACGTAGCACCTTGCAATTGATCAAACAAGTCATCTATTCTTGGCAGAGGATATTTGTTTTTGATTGTGACCTTTTTGAGTTGCCGGTAGTCAATACACATCCGCAGCAATCCATCTTTCTTTCATACCAACAAGACCGGTACGCCCCATGGCAACACACTCGGCCGGATGAAACCCTTCTCTAACAAATCCTTGAATTGCTCCTTTAGCTCTTTCAATTCTGCTGGAGCGATTCTGTTAGGTGGAATTGGTATAGGCTGCATGCCTGGCATCACATCGATCCCAAAATAAATCTCCCTGTCTGGTGGAATCCCAGGGAGCTCATCTAGGAAGACATCCGGGAATTCATTCATAAATGGTACATATTCAAGGCTAAGTGCCTCGGCATTGGTGTCTGCAACCCAAACAAGATGATAGATACACCCCTTCTTGATCATATTTATGGCCTTAAGGTAGGAAATAAACCGACCTCTAGGCACTGCATTATCTCCCTTCCACTCAATAACGGGCTCATCAGGGAATTCAAGCCTAATAGTTCTAGTCCGACAATCAAGTTTGGCGAAGCATGAATAAAGCCAATCCATCTCAATTATTACATCAAAGTCAACCATTCCTCAGCAAGATTGGTTGTGGTATCCCTACCCCTCACCATGACAATACACCCCCTATAGACTCGAGCAGCCAAAATTGACTCACCCACCGGGGTAGATTTTGAGAATGGTTCTTGAAGCTGTTCTGGTTTTATCCTAAATTCCATAGCAACAAAAGGGGTAACGTAGGATAGGGTGGAGTCGAGATCAATAAGTGCATAAACATCATGAGATTGGACGTTAGAATACCTGTAACAACATCTGGAGAAGCCTCTACAGTCTGGCGACCACTCACAACATAGAATTGACTGGGTCCTCCTAAACTCTGCGCACCACCCCTAGCTGCACCACGCCCTGCGGGTGCTGGGGAACCTCGAGCTGGAGAAGGGGCTGAAGATGTAGCAGCTGCTGGACTGGATGGCTGAGATGTGTCCCTGCCCGCTCCCTGGCGGGATACACGACAATGTCTCTGGATATGAACCCTCATCCTACATACATAGCATATAGGTAACTCCATATAGAAAATCCTCGAGTGCATATTGCCGCACTTGGGGCACGGGGACCTCTGCTGCTGCTGGGACCTCTCTCTTGATCAACCCCATTGATGGGATCCCCTGTTGCCCTGACCGTGCCTGAAATGACTCCACTGCTGTTGGCTGGGCCTTGATGGTGGTGCACTGGCTGAAGACTTGGCAATAGACTGGGAATGCCCTAATGATCCTCCCCTGAAAGCTGACCTTCCCCCACCTTATGACTCTCCCATATTACCAGTAGATCGGGCCCTGATGTTACACGCTCTCTCCATTTTGTTCTTCTATTTATGGCTCTCTGTGGCTTGAGTAAATGCGAACATCTTCCCGCAGTTCATATCATAATTCAATATAGCCGTAGAAGCCTCATTAATGGTCAAAGAATTGATGACCTGAACAAATCGGCGCACTCTGGCCTCCATTGTGGGAAACATATGAATGTCATACTTGGACAAGCGAGAAAACTCCATATGGTACTCCCACACACTCTTGCTACCTTGCTTTAAATGTTCAAACTCTGCTGCACGGGCTGCCCTTGTCTCATCAGGCAGGAAGTGATCTATGAAGGCATCTGCGAACTCAATCCACATGGACGGAGGGCTCCCTTCATCACGGGAATCCTCCATAACTCAAACCTTACATAGGCCACCCCTTTCAGATGGTAGGCAGCCAAATCTACTCCCTTTGTCTCAGTCGCACGCATGACCCTAAGAGTCTTGTGTATCTCATTAATAAAATCCTAAGGGTCCTCTTCCGAATTGGCACCCGAAAACACTAGAGTGTCTAACTGAAGAAATCTATTCACCCTGGAACTAGTGGAATCCCCTCGCTGGATAGATGATGAATTGGGTACAATATCTGACCTCTGGGCTTGAGAGGCCACTAGTTGGGTCAACATCTGAATAGCTCTCCTAAGATCCACATCAGAAATACTAGAACCGAAAGCTGGGGCTGGAGGCGGGACATGTGTATCAACGGGAGGGTTAGTGGTGCCCTCCACAAGTGTAGGAACTGGGGGTAGTCTACTTTGGAATAGAGGAATCAGGCAGAGTAATAGTAGGGCAACTACCCTCACCCGCAACATCAAGCAGTGAATCACCAGCCACTCCTGAGGTGGCATTGGCTGCTCGGCCAATTCTCACTTTCTTCTTAGGTGCCATTTACTGAAGGATAGAACAACGCACAGATTAGGGAGGGAACAGTTTCACCGCACGATCCAGAATATCAAAGAATGGTGGAATTCCTAAATGTCCGAATAGCCTCAAAATTATAGATGCGGTCGACTACACACCGATAAGAAGGACTACACTAGACACGGCTCTGAGACATCCTAGGACAAATTAAAACCTTCGGTTTTGATACCAAGTTTTTCACGCCCCAACCTCGCGAGGCACGACCGGCGCTCGATCGAGTGAACCCAACCAAGCAAGCCTTATAGCACACTTCCTACCCCACTCTTTATTAATAAGATCACCATGTTCCCTTTTTTTATTTAGACAAGGAAAGGTGGTATATTCAACAGTGGTAGTTCATTCCATATTGCAAGCTTAAACCATAGATAAAGTTAATTTTCGAAATTCCAATAAAGTTAAAATTTATAGATAGCCGGGGGTTTGAAATTACAACATAGTTCATGAGCCTCACAACACCCATATATGACACACGCATATATCTATGGAGCCTCTAAGGATACAAAAGGTGAGTACGACAATGCCGGCAACAAGGCCCCGACTATACCTCAAAGTGGAAATCCACAACAACAAAAGATATAAAATACAACCCCTTGAAGGAGGAAGGGGCTTACCATGACTTTGAGGAGAAAGTAACCTGCTATGAACGATCGGCACTATCCATAATGGAGCCACCTATATTCATTTAAAAATGTAGCGCCCCCAGCAAAAAGGACGTTAGTACCATGGAATAGTACTGGCATGTATAACTAAACACCATTTTACTAGAAAGAACTATCAATCAAGAACAAGAAAATCACAAGAGTAATTAAAAGGTTTTAACCAGAACCCACATCATAACATAAATGAACCATACAATCTTCCACATAATTTCCATAACTCGATTTGGGGCATTTCTACCACATACTTATCACTATTCTCAACACTACCGCAATCTTGAGCGGAGTCCGATCAGGACCCGATCGGCTAGGTCGCCTCATTCGAGACATGTACCTCAGTCATCAATTCTTTTCCCTTTTTCCAAAATTCATCATTTTGCACATCACCACCATGTGTGCGGCATGGTGTCCGACCATGGCCTGATCGGCTAGGCCGCCTTACCTAGGCGTTGTTCCTTTCTCATTATTCGTCCCATTTAAATCTTAATTTAACATATATCATATCCATTCATTGGCACTTAGGGCCACGATAATTACATCTTTTCCATTTCCAATGTCCATCTAGCGATTTGTGATCATAGGCACATACAGAAGCAATTCAAGTGGCAAACACAAGTAGGATTTCACATAGTTGGCACGACAACCTCAGTTTTAATCTTGGCTTATAGCCCAGGCATGTCAACACATGATTTGTATTCTTCGCACATCTTTAAATATCAAGGATAATTTATTACACACGTTAAGGCACATTCTTCATGTTGGTATATATATAATTGCAAACCAATTCTTATGAAATAACAATCGGTACATCAACAAGTTCTAGTCTTACCACATTTGCGTAATCGCCAACGGAGCTCAATTTCTAATAAAAGGGGATTTTAGCCATACATACCTCAATATAGCTTTCCTTAATCCTTACAAAATTCCGGAACTCTTAGCACTTCGATCAATTTTTTAAGAACTACAAATTGAACCGAGAATTAGAGACGAGATTGAAATTCTAGCTTGGTTCGAGCATATCATCAAACACTAAAGGTGCATTGTGATCTTAGGCCCTTTTTGTGAGCAATTTCTATCATTTTATACCTCCAATTGCCTTCTTTTTAGTTTTCTACCTTCCAATATCCTATGGTGTGATATGCAAGCAAGAATTTCATTCTTATACTCATAAATTACTTCACTACTGACCCCTTATAGCTAAGAATAGAAATAAGAGTTGAGGTGATGAATCTTAACTCTTGGGAATGAAAATTTAGGTGTCTTCACTTGATTTTCTTCAATGTTTTAGCAAGGTTCAAGGAGTAATTGATGTGAGACACTTTCCCTCTCTATGACCCTCTCTCTATCTCTAAGAGAATCAGATAATATGCTCAAAATGCTATAACACCAAATATATTGATAGGGGGTCAGATTTAAAAATTAGAAAATTGGAGCCCCGAGTCAGGTTTGCGGCCTGCAAAATGGACTGCGAAAGTGCTCCCAAATTCTAATCCTTCTGTCTGGGTTTGCGGCAAAAATGCAGTCCACATACCCATTCTGCGGTTGCATAATGTACCGTAGAACTGCCCTTTACAAAATTCCAAGATAATTATGTGACGACTACGCGGTCTGCATATCAGTTATGTGATAGCATAATGGACTGCATTTTTAACCTCAAATTTGACTAACACACTGACTCACTTTGTGATAGAAATGCGGTCCGCATGCTTAATTTGCGACCACATTCTAGACCTCATAATATCACATTTCTGGAAAACTTTGATTCTTGATTTTTAAATGCTTAGATCAGTACAAAGGATCTGAACCACGGTGAGCTAAGAATCTTACACCTTCCTAACACATATCCGTACCTTGGCACTACGAGATTCTATGTTTTGAGTAAAAGTTTTCACAAGGCCTTACATATACTAAGACTCGGGACATCAAGCGCAAGTCTATATTTAATACGAACTGAGCTAACAACGTTCAGAATGAAAGTCATGAACGAGTTATGAAGCTAGAGAATAGAAGCTCTACAACTATTCAAGGAATTAGGCTAAACTATATTTCTGAGGCAATTAGTAACGTAGGAAAAGGAACATAATGTAGGGAGAATTATTAACATTCCCAAACATAGAGAGTTAGCCTCACATACCTTAACTTCCTGCTCTTGAGCGTAATACAACATTTGTCAACCCTTTCAACTTTAATCTATAGCAATACAAGTCAAAGGTATTCGATATTAGCTATGATGCTCAAGTTTTGGTCACTTAAGTATCATATCAAACACTTGGCGAGAATAAAGCTTCATGGTCCTTATTAATGGTGTCTCTACACCTAATAACCCATTCTCTTGTTCCTAGATAAATTCTAAAGTCTCAAATGGTTATAATAAACATTATTCCTTATCACCCATTGTCACGCCCCAAACCGAGCGACATGACCGGCACCTAACCGGGAAACCCCAGTCAAGCGGACCTGGGTGCCTTTCCCACCCCACATGTTACCCCGTATTTTCATTGCCCATCAATCAAGGAATTGGCCATTTATAATTAAAAACACTTTTTACAAAACATACATAACGTACATAGTTAATTAAAGAGGTTTCCACTTTCATCGCCCAACATACAAAATATGGTATTACATAAGTTCATAACCCACATTTAGTATCTACGGAACCTCTAAAGATACAACAGGATAATACAGTACTTGGCGGTAACAAGGCTCCAGATATACCTTATACAAAAACAAAAAAAAAAGACTCCAAAAATAAAAGCGGCAGGAGCCGCGCAGGGCCCCGAGAGGAAAGAGGGCTCACCAATACAGCTGACGGAAGATGAAGGGGAGCTACGGTCGGTGGACTGGAGTACCTGCTACTGATCCACCTACCATCATAATACGAATCTAGCGCCCCCGGCAAAAGGGACGTCAGTACATTTGAATTGTACTGGTATGCATAAACAAACTTTGCCCTGAGAAATCTCAAACTGTACACAAGTAACAAATAACAAGGGAATCAACAATTAAATACACACGAAAGGAACAATCAAGGCATACACGTTAACAATCTCTCCTTTTCCTCATCAACATTTTCCACATCAAAAATTTCAGAATTTTCTCATATTTTCATTTCAATAGTGATAACAATCCAATTCCACCCTTATTTCCACGGCCACCCTTATCACCACAACCCACACCTTATTACTTCATGTTGTGGCGCATAACCTGATCCTACCGAACAATCATAATTCACAAACAATATCACAGCAATAACAATTCAGAAAGAACAACGACAATTCTCAAGGAAACAACAGTGACTCTCAAGGAGCAACAACAACAATTTACAAGGAATTCCATAGCCATCAATACTATTTCCAACGTATTCCACAACTCATTTGCATGTTATGTCACAATAATAATTTCCCACGACAAACCATATATGTTACTACCACAGCTGTTCCAATTACATCAATTTCCATTTCCTTCTATCATTTGTTTCTCAGCTCTTACCACATAGCACATTCACAATAACAAACTTGGTTTATTTCCAATTACTTACATCATTATATCGGAAGACATAACCACAATAACTCAACCATACCAATCGCAAGAATTTCACATACAATTCACGTAGAAATCACATACCAAGCACTCAAACACCCAAACAATGTGATTTTACTGATCACGCCCAACTCTAGTCCTAAAAAGGATTAGCGGTCGCTGCAAATATAATCCGATCTAAAAGTCCGGAGTCGAATCCCACAGAGAACTAAGGCTTAGCTGTATCTATTTAATATCACCAAGAAGACAAGATTGAAAATAAATAAACAGCTGAAAACTAACTATGCTTGAATTGTAAACAATTGAAATAAAGGTCTAAGGTAATGGTTTCCCCCGTTGTTGATTTCCTTAGTTGTATGTTTCTTATAGCTTTGACTTAGTTTCCTCTATCAATCATGAACTCTCCAGCTATCATAAATCTCTCTCAAGCAATTATGATAATTTACTAGACACACTCTCTCAAGCTACGCTAGCGAGATTCACATTAGAGTTCACTTAGATTGCACCCGAGGTATCGTTATCTCTAATCCAACCTCTAAACCCTCGGTTATGACTCTCGTCTATACTCCGGGAGTGATATTGTTCAAACAACTACCTAAATATGCACTCTCTCTCAAGAAGATACATAATAAATAGGAACGGCTAATTGAGGATCCTTTCAATTAACCAAAATCAAAATGTAGTTGAACAAATGGAGATTAACAACCAACTCAAAACTATATTAATATAACAACATATTTATCCCCAACGGGTTTCACCAAAACCTTAGATAAAAAATTAGCTATTCGTAATAGTAAGTAAAAATATAATACTAAAAATCATAACCAAAAATGAAAAATAGGAAGAGGAAGGAAAACCTTGTTGAAGAATTCCCCGCCTTGCTCTCAATGTGTTCTTGCCTCCTTAGGTCTGATTTGTGTCCAAAATATGTCCCCTTTTTGTTCTTAGTCGGCCTCCTACATTTTATATAGGGTTTAGGGCTTAAAATCCTATAATTTGCACTTCTGTCCTTCAATATCCATTCGCCTGCTGCGGTCATACCACGCCCACGCTAGGACCGCGGCCAAAAGGCCTCTCTAAATCTCATATAGTAGCTCGTCGCTGTCCTACCACGGCCCTACCGTGAACTCAATATTTCACCCTATTACCTTTGGAATTTGGAAAAACGTAAAACATAAAAGTTGTATCCCTTTAAGTTAGCTTTCCAACCATATATTTTGGAGCCTAAATAGATTTTTGACCAAAACGTTATGCCTATTTTACTAGACAGTGCACAATATGCCTCCTCGAGTCTTCGTTCGTACTTAATTATCAAATTTGACCCCCGAACCTGATCCCGGCATAATTCCTTGAGCTTTTACTCAGAATTAAAAGCTCCAAATCACTTGAATTCATTCCATAACATCTATATAGCTTGGAATCACACGTACAAGGCAAAAAACACACCGTTAGTGCAAAACACTAGCGATTAAAGCGCAAACTCAACTAAAGTGCAGTAAATTAGAGTGTAATAAGCGACTAAAATATGCAATTATAGCCTATCATCAATACCCCACACTTAAACCATTGCTCATCCTCGAGCAATCAAACTACACTTTATATAGATACGACCTTTTTAA
The DNA here is from genome assembly GCA_026770625.1 of Nicotiana glauca. Lineage (NCBI taxonomy): Eukaryota > Viridiplantae > Streptophyta > Magnoliopsida > Solanales > Solanaceae > Nicotiana > Nicotiana glauca. Next base: position 147,565 of record MU693311.1, read on the forward strand.
ACAATTCTCCTAACTCATCACACCAAGAATATTTAAAATAGACTAAGCACAAAAGCGTAACATCTTCACCTCAAGATTTGACTCACAAGTACAACGCGTTATTCACAACTCACCTACTTACTCTAACATAGAGCTCACTGACATTACCTTTCCTTCATGAATCAAGTGCCCTTACAACACAAGAGAGTGGTTCCACACAATAAAATTTAAGAACACTTAGGAACTCAAGATAGAAAGAATTCACTCACTCTCAGAAATAACATTCATATGCCACAAAAGATGCACCATAAGCTTTCCAGTAGTGTACTACACCACTAATCGAGCTCATTCAATCTAAGATCAATTAGGACTTTATTTGGTTGTAATATAGGCTACGGGACGATTAGGATACATTTAGATATAAGAGTGGCTACACCTCCCTAAGCACTTTAATACATATACTTTAACATTCAAACCCTATACTTATGTCAAACCAAAATTCCACCTTCACATCAATGTAAATTATCCTATTCTTCTTTAAGCACACTTACGTCAAGAGTCACCACTTATCAAGGAATTTTTTTTTTCACAACAATCCAACTATATATTTTTTTTCAATTCAAGTGGCTCTTCCTTTTTTTCAAAATAGTGCACCTTTCTCCTTATTCAATTAGTTCCACGCAAAAGCCAAACCAACCACCCCACACTTTAACTTTTACAAAGTTCATAACATTCAAGTGCTCATGAGAGGTGAAAAGGTTCAAATAGATGGTTAATTCAAACAAATGGGTAAGGATTATAATGTGGTTTCCAAAGAAAAAGGATTATAGGCTCAAAGAGGTTAACTACGATACATAACAATTAGGTGAGTAAAATATACATATCTGGCTCAACAAGAAAACGACTATATCACTTCCAAGACTGAACAACACTACTCTTTCTCTTTGCAAACACACATGGCAAGTTCTAGGCATCAAATGCAATGCGGTCACTATAAATATAATCTGGTCTAAAAGTCCGGAGTTGAATCCCACAGAGAACTAAGGCTTAGCTGTATCAGTTTAACATCACCAAGAAGACAAGATTGAAAATAAATAAACAACTAAAAACTAACTATGCATGAATTGTAAACAATTGAAATAAAGGTCTAAGGTAATGGTTTCCCCCGTTGTTGATTTCCTTAGTTGTATGTTTCTTATAGCTTTGACTTAGTTGCCTCTATCAATCATGAACTCTCCAGCTATCATAAATCTCTCTCAAGCAATTATGATAATTTAATAGACGCACTCTCTCAAGCTACGCTAGCTAGTTTCATATTACAGTTCACTTAGATTGCACCCGAAGTATCATTATCTCTAATCCAACCTCTAAACCCTCGGTTATGACTCTCCTCTATACTCCGGGAGTGATGTTGTTCAAACAACTACCTAAATATGCACTATCTCTCAAGAAGATACATAATAAATAGGAACAGCTAATTGAAGATCCTTTTGAATTAACCAAAATCAAAACGTAGTTGAACAAATATAGATTAACAACCAACTCAAAACTATATTAATATAACAACCAATTCATCCCCAATGGGTTTCACCAAAACCTTATATAAAAAATTAGCTATTCATAATAGTAAGTAAAACTACAATACTCAAAATCATAACCAACAATGAAAAATAGGAAGAGGAAGGAAAAACTTGTTGAAGAATTCCCCGCCTTGCTCTCAATGTGTTCTTGCCTCCTTAGGTCTAATTTGTGTCCAAAATATGTCCCATTTTTGTTCTTTTTCGGCCTCCTACGTTTTATATAGGGTTTAGGGCTTAAAATTCCATAATTTGCACTTCAGTACTTCAAATCCCATCGCCTGCCGCAGTCCTACCGCACCCACGCTAGGACCGCGGCCAAAAGGCCTCTCTGAATCTCATATAGCAGCTCGTCGCGGTCCTACCGTAAATGTAATTTTTCACCCTGTTTCGTTTAGAATTTGGGAAAACGTAAAACAAGAAAGTTGTATCCCTTTAAGTTATATTTCCAACGGTATATTGTGGAGCCTAAATGGAGTTCTGACCAAAATGTTATGTCTATTTTACTAGACAGTGCACAATATACCTCCTCAAGTCTTCGTTCGAACTTAACTATCAAATTTGACCCCCGAACCTGATCCTGGCTTAATTCCTTGAGCTTTTACTAGGACTTCAAAGCTCCAAATCACTTGAATTCATTCCATAAAATCTTTATAGCTCAAAATCACACCTACAAGGCATAAAACACACCGTTAGTGCAAAACTCTAGCGATTAAAGCTCAAACTCAACTAAAGTGCAGTAAATTGGAGTGCAATAAGCAACTAAAATTTGCAATTATAACCTATCATCATTTACAAAGGTCAAAGTTAGCCATACATACCAGGAGCCGAATTCCCTTTTAATATCTACTTTCAACTTCACCCAAAAGGCTAGAAATGTCAATCTAGTGCAATAATTAACACATATTTATTAGAATCAAAATTCACAATCACTACCTGAACAAATTTAGGTTATTAATCCTCCTTCGTACAATTCTTTACTCCTACCCAATCCCTCTTATCAGATTTTAGGTTTTAGAAGACATGCATGAATGTTCCAACCTATATATCAAGAATCAATGCACGAGACTCTCCCCCCTCCTTTTATTAAACCTAAAAATTAATCAAAATGGGTTAGGAATTTTACCTGCAAGAATGGGGATGAAGACACTCACTGAAAATTTCCCGGCCCGGATCGTTTTAAGGGATTAATTTGAAGAAGATGACTTTCTCTCTCAAGAATCCTCCTCCCTCTCTCTTTTTTGTTATCAGGAAAGTCTTTAAAAGGAGAGGTTGGGGTGTTTTATTAAAAAAAGGGGTCGGGTTTAAAATTTAGAAAATTAGGAGTCCGAGTCGGGTTTGCGGTCGCAAGTCCGCATAATGGATCGTAAAAAGTGTTCCAAAAACCTATTTCCACTGTTTGGGTATGCGGCAGAAATGCAGTCCACATACACGGTTTGCGGTCGCATAATGGACCATATTTTTTACCTCACATTGAATCACTTTGCGGTGGAAATACAGTTCGCATATTAGTTATGCGGTCGCATAATGGACCGGAGCTAGACCTCAATTTTAACCAAATCATTGACTCAATATGAGGCAGGAATGCGGTCCGTATACTAGATTTGTGACCGCATTCTGGACCGCAAAAGGACACTTTTCTGGAAAACTTGATTCTTTCATTTTTAAAAGCTTAGATCAATACAAAGGGTCCAAACCGCACATTCCTAACGCATATTCGGATCTTGACACCACGAGCTACTAGGTTTTGAGCACAAATTTTTACGGGGCCTTACATCCTCCCCCACTTAAAATCATTCGTCCTCGAATGAGGACCTTGAAAATCAATTGTTTTTGAAAACATGCTATGCAGACTCACAAACTTTTCACTAACTCCCATATTTTTAGAAAAATTTTTCCAGAGTTTCCTTTGTAATTTAGACATATCTACCTGACAGAGGGCCCCCGAGATAAAATTTGAAGCACCATTACACAATTACAATCATCCTATAGCTGGCGTACAATTCATTACCTCAACAATGGCACAAATTCAATCACTTTCTACCTTTTGCACATAAATTAGTCATTTCAATGAGTTCCACATAATTTAACCGCTTCAACATACTACATGCATATAAGTAGTTCATTACCAATCTACACTAACATTAGTTGTTTACTTATCACAAGAGTCTTTATAAAACTTTTCATTTACCAAAGAGAGGTTCACATGACTTAAGACAATAACAACACCTATAATTCTTGCACAACTTGAGGAATATATTTAGAAAGGAACCAATTTGAACCCAATATTAGTTTGTTTTAGAGATAAGAGTTCACGCAATTACTACTAAACTTGTTCAAACAGATGGGGGTATTTTTCCTTCATTTCCTTTTCTGCTTCCTATGTAGCTTCCTCAATTTGTTGACTTCGCCATAATACTTTAACTGAGGCAACTTCCTTATTTCTTAACTTACGAACATGCCTATCAAGGATAGCAATCGGAACTTCTTCATACGACAACTCTTCATTAACCTCGATGGTCTCGACTGGCACGATGGTGGATGGATCTCCAACCACTTTCTTCAATATGGACACATGGAACACCGGGTGTACTAATGACATTTAGGAAATCAATTCTAGCCTATAAGCCACCTGCCCTATCCTTTCAGCTATCCGATATGGCCCGACATACCTAGGACTCAACTTTCCTTTCTTCCCGATAGCATGATTCCCTTTTTAGGAGATACCCTCGATAAATCCCAATCATCAACTTGAAACTCCAATTCCCTTTGACGAAAATCCGCATAGGATTTCGGGCGACTCTAAGTAGTTTTCATCCTTTCCTGAATGACTTTAAATGTCTCCATAGCCATGTGCACAAGATCTGGTCCTATCAATTATGCTTCATCCACTTCGAACCATCTAATCGGAGACCTACACCTCCTTCCGTACAATGCCGCAAATGGGGCCATTTGAATGCTAGCATGAAAGCTGTTATTGTAAGCAAATTCTATAAATGGAAAGTGATAATCCCAATTACATTTGAAATCCAAAACACAAGCCCACAACATATTTTCAAGCGTCTGAATAGTCCACCCAGCTTGACCTTTAGTCTGTGGATGGAAAGCTGTGCTGAGATTCACCTTAGTATCCAAACCTTGCTGAAATTTCTTCCAAAAATTAGTTGTGAACTGGACCCCTCGATCCAAGATAGTAGAAAGTGGAGTGCCATAAAACCTTACTATATCCTTGATATACAACTTGGCATATTGTTCTGCAGTATCGGTGGACTTGACTGGCAAGAAGTGAGCTGATTTAGTGAGTCGATCCACTATTACCCAAATTGAGTAGAACTTGCGCTGAGTGGGAGGTAACCCTACCACGAAATCCAAGTTGATCATTTTCCATTTCCACATTGGTATTTCCATAAGCTGAGTTAACCCACCGGGCTGCAGATGCTCAGCCCTTACTTTCTAACAATTCGAACACCTAGATACAAAGTCTGCCACACCCCTATTCATACCGTCCCACCAATAAATGTCTTTGAGATCATGATACATTTTTGTAGAACCTGGATGCACGAAATACCTGGAATTATGAACCTTCACCATTACCCTCTCCCAAAGCTTATCTATATCTAGAACACATAACCTACCTTGACACCGCAAAATACCATCTCCGCCGCTGAGTGAAAATGCCAAAGTCTTGTTATTCAAAACTGCTTCCTTCTTCTAAGCCAATGCTGGATCAATAAACTGCTTTTCCTTGACTTCCGCTACAAATGATGATTCTACTCCATTATGAACCATAACATTCCCCTCGTCTGATGTCGAAATGCAAACCCCTAAACTAGCCAATTGATAAACCTCTCGAGCCAAGGGCCTTTGTTCCACTCCCAAATAAGCCAAACTACCCATAGATTTCCAACTGAGAGCGTCGGCCACCACGTTTGCCTTCCCTGGATGGTACAAAATGTTCATGTCATAATCCTTGAGCAATTATAACCACTGTCTCTGCCTTAAATTTAATTCTTTCTGCTTGAACGAATACTGGAGGCTCTTGTGGTCTGAGAACATATCTACATGGACCCCATAAAGATAATGCTGCCATATTTTCAAAGCAAACACAACTGCTGCAAGCTCCAAATCATGCGTCGGATAATTCTTCTCATGATTCTTGAGCTGCCTTGAAGCATACGCTATAACCTTCCCATTTTGCATCAACACACACCCCAAACCAATCCTGGAGGCATCACAATAAACCACAAATCATTACGTGCCTTCAGGCAAGGCCAATATTGGTGCCGAGGTCAGCCTTGATTTCAATTCCTGAAAACTTTTCTCACAAACGTCGGACCATTGGAAATTAACTACTTTCTGTGTCAACTTGGTCAATGGGGAGGCGAGGGTAGAGAATCCCTCCACAAACCTCTGATAATACCCTGCTAGACCCAAAAAGCTATGAATCTCCATTGGGGTCATGGGTCTAGGCCAATCTTTTACTGCTGCAATCTTTTAGGGGTCCACCTGAATCCCTTCACTTGAGACAACATGACCCAAAAAGGCAATGGACTCCAACCAAAACTCACATTTTGAAAATTTAGCATACAACTAGTGCTGATGAAGAGTCTGCAAAACTACCCTGAGGTGATCGGCATGATCCTCCCGGATCCGCGAATAAACGAGGATGTCGTCAATGAAAACAATCACGAAGGATTCTAGAAATGGCTTGAAGACCCGATTCATAAGATCCATAAAAGTTGTCAGGGCGTTAGTTAGCCCAAAAGACATGACCAAGAATTAAAAGTGACCATAGCGAGTTTTGAAAGCATTCTTGGGAATATCCTGCTCCCTAATCTTCGATTGGTGATACCCGGACCGTAGATCAATTTTGGAGAGGAACCATGCACCTTGCAATTGGTCGAAGAAATTATCTATCTGAGGCAAAGGATATTTATTCTTGATGGTGACTTTGTTGAGCTGCCGATAATCGATACACATTCGGAGTGACCCATCTTTCTTCCTGACAAAAAGGAACGGAGCACCCCACGGCGACACACTCGGCCATATGAACCCTTTTTCTAATACATCCTTCAGCTGCTCCTTTAACTCCCTTAACTCTGCTTGAGCCATTCTGTATGGTGGAATAGATATTGGTTGCGTATCTGGCAATACATCAATCCCGAAATCAATGTCCCTATCTGGCGGAATCCCTGGAAGATCGTCTGCAAACACTTCAAGGAACTCATTCACGACTGGCACGGAGTCGGGGGTAGACACTTCTGAAGTGGTGTCTCCCACCCGGACCAAATGATAGATACATCCCTTCTTAATCATCTCTAAAGCAATAAGGTAGGAAATAAACCTACCCTTCGGCATCATACCATTTCCCTTCCACTCAATAACTGGCTTTTTAGGGAACTCGAGTCTCATGACTCTCGTTCGGCGATCAAGTTTAGCAAAGCACGAATAAATCCAGTCCATTCCCTTAATCATATCAAAATCCACCATTCCAAGCTCGATAAGATCGGCCATGGTAAAACGACCACACACTGTGAAAACACAATTCTTATAAACCCGCGCGGCTGTAATGGAATTACCAACCAGAGTCGATACAGAGAATGACCCATGAAGCTGTTCGGGTTCTATCCCAAAGCTTGAAGAAATGAATGGAATGACATAAGACAAAGAGGACCCTGAATCAGTAAGAGTATAACAATCGATGGCATGAACAGACAAGATACCTGTAACCACATCTGGAGAAGCCTCTGCACTCTGGCGACCACTCAAAGCATAGAACCGGCTTGGTCCGCCTCTACCACGAGCTCCACCCCTAAGTTTATCGTGTTTTATGGGGCTGAGGACGCACAGATGATGTGGCGACCGAAGAACCGGATGACTGAGTAGATTCCCTACCCATGCCCTGACTAGGCACATGATAGCCCCGCTGGTTATGACCTCTCAGCCCGCATCTGAAACATACCGGGATATCCAAATAACAAGTCTCTGTATGAAATATCCTAAACTTGGGGCATGGAGCCCTCCTCTGCTACTGTGATCTCCCTCCTGAACGACCGGACTGATAGGGTCTCCTACTGTCTGAACCTGGTCTCATGTGGCTGCTCTACTGATAACTGTGCAAAGATGGTGGTGCGCTCACTGAGGACTGAGCATATGACTGGGATGGCCCTGATGACCCTCTCCTCTGAGCTGATCTCCCTAAGTGACCCACTGATCGGGCGCTGTTATTACTCTCTCTTTTCGCCTGTATCTTCAACTTCCTAGCCTCCAGCGAATCCCAAATATTTCCATAATTCATATCCGAGTGTAAGGCCGCTGTAGCAGCCTCATTCACCACCAAAGGAATAAGGCCCTAAACAAATTGCCAAACTCGAGAAGCCATGGTCGACTCTAATTGAGGAGCATACTTGGAAAATCTCACGAACTCCATGTGGTACTCCCAAACACTCGTACTGCCCTACTTGAGGGCCTCAAACTCAGTGGCACGGGCTGCTATCATCTCAGCGGGCAAGAAATGGTCGATGAATGCATATACAAACTCATCCCATCTAGCCTGAGGTCTTCCCTCCCCATGGTAATCCTCTCAGATCTCGAACTATGAATACGCCACTCCCCTCAATTTGTATGAAGCCAACTCAACTCCCTCCACCTCTGAAGCCTTCATCACTCGAAGGGTCTTATACATTTCATCAAGAAAATCCTGTAGATCGGCCTCTGGGTCTGTGCCTGAGAACTCTAGAGGGGATAACCGCAAAAACTGGTTGACTGTGGAACTGGTGGAATCTCCCTGTCCACAGGAGGATGTAGGGGCATCCTGAGATCGCTGGGCCAGAGCGGCCACTAACTGGGTCAACAAACGGATGGCTACTCTAAGTCCACATCAGGAACTCCAGGACCAGGAGCTGGAACTGTATTAGAATCAGGAATATCAGTGGGAGAGATGGTAGCACCCTCTGCCGCTGCAGGAATAGGAACACTCTAGTCTAGAACAGATGGGCCAGGTAGATTCAAGACCGGGGAGTCACTCTCACCCACGGCATCAGGTACATGACTCGTAGCCTCACTCTGGGTGGCATTGGCCCCAAGGCCGAGTCCAGCTCTCTTCTTAGGTGCCATTACTGGAAAAATAATTTGGAACAGAGCACGAGTTAGACATAGATAATTTCACATTTTACTTCACCGCACGATACAGAATAACAAAGAAGTGGGTAAATTCCTAAATGTCCATGCAGACCCCCACTTATAGATGTGGTCGACTTCATACCGATAAGCAGGGCTCTACTAGACACGGCTCCGAGACATTCTAGGTCTCTTTTAAAACCTTAGGCTCTGATACCAAGTTTGTCACACCCCAAGCCGAGAGACATGACTGACGCCTGACCGGGAGACCCCAGTCAAGCGGACGTGGGTGCCTTTCCCACCCCACGTGTTACCCCGTATTTTCATTGCTCATCAATCAAGGAATTGGCCATTTATAATTAAAAACACTTTTTACAAAACATACATAGTGTACATAGTTAATTAATGAGGTTTACCACTTTCATCACCCAGCAGACAAAATATGGTTTTACATAAGTTCATAACCCACATTTACTGTCTACGGAGCCTCTAAAGATAAAGGCTCCGGCTATACCTTACACAAAAATAATAAAATAAGACTCAAAAAATAAAAGCGGCATGAGCCACGCAGGGCCCCGAGAGGAAAGGGGGCTCACCAATACAACTGACGGAAGATAAAGGGGAGCTACAGTTGGTGGACTGGAGTACTTGCTACTGATCCACCTACAATCATAACACGAATGTAGCGCCCCCGGAAAATAGGGACGTCAGTACATTTGAATTGTACTGGTATGTATAAACAAACTTTGCCTTGAGTAACCTCAAACCGTACACAAATAACAAATAACAAGGGAATCAACAATTAAATACAGACGAAAGGAACAAACAAGGCAGACACGTTGACAATCTCTCCTTTTCCCCATCAACATTTTCCACATCAAAAATTTCAGAATTTTCGCATGTTTTTATTTCAATAGTGATAACTATCACTTTCCACCCTTATTACCTCAGCCACCCTTATTTCCTCGGCCACCCTTATCACCACAACCCACACCTTATTACTTCGTATTGTGGCGCTCAACCCGATCCCGCCGAACAATCAAAATTCAAAAACAATACCACAACAATAATAATTCACAAAGAACAACGACAATTCTCAAGGAAACAACACCAATGATTCTCAAGGAGCAACAACAACAATTTACAAGGAATTCGATAGCCATCAATACTATTTCCATCGTATTCCACAACTCATGTGCATGTTATGGCAACTATGACTCATAAACTAATTGACCGATCCTTCACAAGATTATATATGGCCCAATATAGCAGGGACTATGTTTCCCCTTCTTCCCAAATCTCACAACGCCTTGCATAAGCAAAACTTTCAGAAACACCCAATCATCAATTTGAAACTCTATGTCTCTATGCTGCACGCTCGAATAGGACTTTTTGCGGTTCTGAGTTATCTTCAAATGCTCTTGAATCAGCTTCACTTTCTCTATAGTTTGATAGACCAAATCGAGTCCTAACAACTCCACTTCTCCAACTTCAAACCAACCAATTGGTGATATACATCTTTGCCCATACAGAGCTTCGTACGATGCCATCTTGATACTAGAGTGGTAGGTTATTATCAGCAAGGTCAATTAGAGGTATGTGATCATACCAATTACTTTTAACATCAAGGACATATCCTCAACTGTTTGAAGAATGTGCTCTACCTGGACATCTTTATGAGGATGAAAAACTTGTGCCTAAACCTTTCTGAAAGGACTTCTAAAAATTCATTTTAAACTCAGCACCAAAGTCCCAAATGCGGATAACAGAGTCCCATGCAATTAGACTATTTTCTAAATGTACAACTTGGTATAATCTTCTACTGAATCTGTAGTCTTTACTGGCAATAAATGTGATGACTTGGTACGTTGATTTACAATCATCTAATCAAATCATGCTTTTAAAATGAGAAGGATTATCCCGTTACAAATTTCATTTTTACCATTTCCACTCAAAATATGTGTATTATGTGATGAAACACTAGGCTTTCTACTGCTCAACTTTCACTTGCTAACAATTCGGACAATTGGCCACAAAGTCTAGGACATTCTTTTTTTTTTCATGTCGTTCAACCAATAAATCTCCTTGGTCATGATGCATATTTGGGGAACCTGGATGGAAAGAATACCTGGAATTATAGGCTTCTAACACGATCTTCCCTCTTTAAGTCCATCTATGTCTGGAACACACAATCTGTCTTGGTACCTCAAAGTACTATCATATAACCCTTATTCAAAAGCCATTGTCTTATACTTGTGAATATCCTCTTTCACCTGCAACACATAGGGGTCATTAAACTGTTTCTCTGTCACTTTGGCTGCTAAGGGGTAACAAGTCCTGTTCTAGACAACAACTCCGTCATCTTCGGAGTCAGATATCGAACTTCTATCTTAGGTGGTGAACTTCTTTCACCAGAGTTGTCTTAATGAGTTATACTTCCCACACTTGATTATCTTCTAAAGCACTTCTTGAAAACACTTATAGAATTGTTGTGAGATAAGTCTTCGACCAGTACTCCGAAGACTAGAGTCTCACGCAATGACACTAATCTCATGACACATAAATAGGAATTATTTTTATAGCTTTTTTGTGATCACTTTATCATCAATAACTAATCTCGGTGATCATTCTACTAACTTTGTGTTTCTTACACATGATAGACATAATCCCTGCGGTAATTATAACATATTCCCTCATTACCGAACTGATTTTCTTTTTCATATCCCATGCTAACTATTTGGGTTTCAAATCTCTAACTGGACTTGCTGAAAATTTTCACATCACCCCTTAGACCAAAGGTCTTATACTTGTGGATCCTTCTCTTTTTGTTGGGATCCAAATAACATTCCTTGTTTTCTGCAATTCTTTGCACCCTATGTCAATGACGACTCATCTTCCAACTTACTTCTGAGAAATCTTTCTTACTAGGAAAAAATAAATTATTCACATAATTGAAAGTTAATGTATTCACAACTATCATTCCCCATCTTAATAATTTAACTCTGCTCACACTATCAGTCTTGGAGAAACCACATTTCGATAATTCCTAAAGGCTATTCTTCTATAGCTTTCTCTCTCATTGTTAGCTGATGTTTTTCCCACTGCCACTCTAATTTCGGTTTAACTTAAACTTTTCAAGCTCTAACATGCGTACGGTGTTTCAAACTGTTACCCACTCACTAGAGTTAACCTGGCTAAGTGAATCAAATTGTACCTCTACTAGCTCTGCTGAAATTGCTAATTCACTGTATCAACTCAAAACTTACTTATTGTTCTTTTACTAACCACCTACTACCATCATGTTTTCTTGCTATCATAAGGTTATTCTAACTCCCTCACCATCCGGCCATGTTCTACGGTTGCATACTATCACTTTTTTCTTCTTCTTAACTATGTGCATGGATCACACTAAGGGAATTCATCTGCCTTAAATGAAATTGGAATATCTAACCCCAAACTTTCTGTATAAAACAAATCATAGCATACTATAAACATCCGCAGTAATCACTTAGTCATATAACCTAAGGGGGAGCTGCCATATATTTCATCTTACATCAATAGCTGATTCTTATAGTAGCTTACCAATGTGGTACTTCTAGTTCTGATTTGAATAAATCTAAACAACTTAAAATCATTTCCTGAAATTCAATATTGGATGCTCTTGGTTCTCACTTCATACATCATATCTTTTGGTCATTTGCATGAGTTGTACGAAATCACATCTTTGGTAATTACAAACATTTCTGACTCCTAGGTATTTTACCCTTAGGCTCTTTTCTTTCCAAAACTATAGTAACCAATGTTAGGGTCTGACATTTGAACTATCATCATCCCACATGTCACTCCATTTGTAATAATTAAAAGAAATTGTTCTCTGAGGTAAAACACATACGATTACCATACACAAACTTATCCTTCAGAGTATACCATCATTTGATAAATCATTTACTGCACCATCCGACAATTCTTGGTCTTAATCAAGACCTAAAATATGCGAAGATTTTGCTATAAGCCCTATTACTTACATTTTCTTTTAGCACCCATAGGCATCACTGTGTACTTACCAATCACCAGAATTTTGATATGCTGAAAATTAGATATTTGGTAAACATAAAATTGAATACTGGCATAGTGAATAACCATAAACTTGCTAACTGAAAGATTATATAATTGGCAACTGAGGTAAATTGATAATCATAACACATGATAATTGCTTTTGTACTTTGTGATAAGGTTATGCTCAAATCTTTAATACAATGCATTGCATCCCACTTTTAAAATCCTCTCAAGTCTCATATTTACCAACGTGCACTCCATAATTATACCCCAATGGGCAATTATCCTCTCTAGGACCTTAGTTTTCTCCTATGCGTCGCTTGGGCATCAAATACATTTAGAATTCGGTAGGAAGAGAAGATTACCTATTGCTCTAAGTTCATGGCACAATCTAGAGTAAAAAGAAATGAGACAGTCCTGGATGTATTGGTAGTTAACCGTTTATATGAGTGGCTGACACACACATATAAAGGAAACTCCACTAGACATGGCTTCATATACTCCCTAGGACTCTAGAACCTAGTGATCTGATACCAACCTTTGTCACACCCTGAATCTGGGCTTGGATGGCACTCGGTGCCTAACTATATGTGATCGAGCGAACAAACTGGCTGGCTAAATCAATATGTGATATCATAACATACTGAATGCGGAAGATAAACTAACACATGCTGATATACTGAAAGTCTGGATGATATAAATCAAAGTGCGGAAATACTAAAACAAGTCTGAAACGTATATGTAGCCAACAATTGCTTAACATGAAAAGCCTGAGACTCTGTCTAACTGTTACTCTAGTCTATGAAGCCTCTGATTTACTGAAGACATTGGCTGTCTGTAAATATTGAAAGACTATAAAGTAATGATAATGCCCTAAAAGAACTGCGTGTCACCAAAATAGATGGTACGAGAATCCTATTACTCTAAATCTATCAACCTGTAAATCATTACCTTCATCATGAGATGTAGGCCTCGGGCAAAAAGGATATAGTACATTTGAATTGCAATGATATGTAAAGTAACTAAAAGAAAGAATTATAAATGTCAAAACTGAAACTAAGCTGATAACTGAGAATTTGTAATTGATAACTGAAATGATAACTATTGAAACTGAGACAAATAATAACTAATAACTGATAACTGAACTGATAACTAATAACTGAACTGATAACTAAAAATTGAACTGAACAAAGGAACTAAGGAAATGAATACTCCCTCTACTAAATGATGAAAAACATGTTTATTTGAATATTAAACTGCGACCTCAAGCCCAATATATATGTGCACAAACTGCGGCCTTGGGCCCAAGTATACGTATACATAACTACGACATCAGGCCCGAAGATGCATAAATCATAAACTGTAGCCTCATGCCCAAAAAGGCATAAATCATAAACTGCGGACTCAGGCCCAATGTTGCATAAATCATAAACTGCGGCCTCAGGACCAAAGATAAGTGTTCGACATTCAGGAACTGAGAATCATATTGAAATACATGATGCTGAAATACTTAACCATACTGAGTTACATGATACTTGAATGCTGAATCATACTGAGTTACATAATACCAAAATACTGAATAGGACTAGACTGAGACATGTATTCTTGAAGTGATTATGAACACTGAAACTTGAACTGATTATGACATGCTGAGTAAGCTATGCTGAGACTCAAGGACATCAAGCCCAAGTCTATATTGAATATGAATTGAGCTCACAACATTCAGAATGAAAGTCATGAATGAGTTATAAAGCTAGAGAATAGAAGTTCTACAACTATTCAAGGAATTAGGCTAAACTATATTGCTGAGGCAATTAGTAACGTGGAAAAAGGAACATAATTTAGGGAGAATTATTAACATTCTCAAACATAGAGAGTTAGCTTCACATACCTTAACTTCTTGCTCTTGAGCGTAATACATAATTTGTCAACCCTTTCAACTTTAATATATAGCAATACAAGTCAAAGGGAATCCATATTAGCTATGATGATCATGTTTTGGTAACTTAAGTATCTTATCAAACACTTGGTGAGAATAAAGCTTCACGGTCCTTATTAATGGTGTTTCTACATCTAATAACCCATTCTCTTGTTCCTAGATAAATTCTAAAGTTTCAAATGGTTATAATCAACATTATTCTTTATCGACAGTGTAGTAGTCAGGGGATTATCCTCAACCGCACCATCAAGTAGAGAATCAATATCCACTCCTAGGGTGGCATTGGTTTTTTGGTCAATTATTGCTTTATTCTTAGTTGTCATTTACTGAAAGTTAAGAACAATGCATGAGTTAGAGTAGAACAGCCTCACATTAAGATCGATCGCACGATATCGATCAACAAAGTAGGGTATTATTCCTGAATGTCCAAGTAGCTTCCTAATTATATATGTGATCGACAACACACTGATAAGAAGGGCTCTACCAGACACGGCTCCAACACATCCTAGGACACTTTAACATTAGACACTGATACCAAGTTTGTCACCCCCAACCTCGGGGAGCGCGACCAGCACTCAACTGAGTGGACCCAGTCGAGCAAGCCTGACAGACACTTTATACTCAAACTCGTTTATGATCAAGAGAGGCATGTTTCCATTAGCGAATTAGTAGAAGGACCATATATTTACAACATTACTAATTTATTTCAATTTTACTGCATCGTTTTTAAGTTTCTAAAATACATACACTTTACAATCTAGTGTAACAAGAGTCCAAAACACACCATAATCCACCTGACTATCTAGCACCCATACACAACCCACATAAATGTCTGCGGAGCCTCTAAAGATAAAAAAGACGATTATGATAATACCGGCAACAAGGCCCTAGCTATACCTCAAAATGTAGCAAACATATAGACAAAGATGTACTACATGACACCGGGAAGAAATGAGGCTCGCCAAGGCTGCTAGGAAGATGATGTTGATGCACCACTAGCTGCGATCAACACTATCTGCTATGGAGTCACTTATATCCATTTAAAGATGTAGCGTCCCCGGAAAAAGGGACGTTAGTACTGTCAAATAGTACTAGTATGTAAAGCTAAAACACCATCTTAATAGAATTAATACTAAAACAAAAGGGAAAACAATCATGATGTATAATAAGAGCTTCTAACAATACTAAAACATCAACTAAGGATTAGATAAGTTCTCAAGTCAATTTCCATCTTATTAGGTTGGTAATCTTTAAAGCTATGTGCTACCATCCACAATACCACTGTGTTCTAACACAGAATTCAATCGACTAGGTCATCTCATTGAGACATTAACAATATCCAAAATTTGAATCGTCATTTCCAGCACAATTACCATCTTTTGTGCAGCATGCCATCCGATCACGGCCCTATCGGCTAGGCCATCTCACTTGAGACTTCATCCTTACAATCAATCATCTCACTTCATATTTCTTTCCCATCTTCCAATACATTGGCATAAGTAGCCTTATTTATTAAGTTGTTCTTGGAACATGCTGTATTTTACAATTCTAGTTTCCCTTTTTACACGTTTAATAGCTTAATCATCAACATCGATACGAACTGTCATGTAAATAATTTGCACACATAAGGAAAAGAACTTATAAAATCATAGGATCACCGAGGCTTTTCATATAAATTGGTTGTTACGACACAAACCAATGGGCCGCGATCGGCACCCAGTACCTTACTCAACTGAGTACCAACATAATATATCTTTTCATGTCATACTATCATAGATAACTGAGGTGGAAGGCTTTCATATAAGTAGAATGCAACATGTGATACCAACTTATACATAACACATACATGCATATAAGACAAAAATAAGCGCTCGTACACTCAACATAGGCCGACAAGGCCATACAATCCTCTACGTACATGACATTTGTCTTCAAGCCTCTATGAATACATAGTTTTTATAAAGGTCGGAAGAGAGTCCCACCATACCAAACAATACACGTCGAAATCATACTAACCAAACAAGTAACTCCGAAGCAAATGGAGCGCACCAACATCTTCCATTGGGTTGATAGCCTACTTGGAGGGCTCTCAACCTGTCTATCGGGACCTGTGGGCATGAAATGCAACGTTCCAGGAAAAAAGGACATCATTACGAACAATGTACCGAGTATGTAAGGCACATAAATAAGTACATAAAAGAAATGAAAGAAATATAGAGTAAAAGACTCAACCTGTAAGTCTGGATAACTCGTAAATCATGAAATACACATAGTGTCATGCATATGTGTATCTTTGTCATGTCATTCATAGGTATTTGTGTTCATAATATCATCAAGCCTATGAGGGCATCCCATCATATCGTCTCAGCCATTATAGGCAAAATCATCAGTGTATACCAGTTGATCAGGTGGTGGTGCTTCTATAACGCCATAATATTTCCTATATCCAATATATATATATATATATATATATATATATATATATATATATATATATATATA
>MU693311.1:165808-212886 GCA_026770625.1 Nicotiana glauca
TCTGGTCATGGGTCAATCTGCATGTATAGATGCATGAAATGCATATGAAATACATTAATAAAATCTCTTTGTACGTCATAAGACCATTATGCCTATGATTAATATTATGAAATAAAGTTTACCAACTTACGTATTTTTTAGGCCCATGAATAGATGATAGAATAATACGACACATGAGAGAATAAGAATATATACTTCTCTAGCATTTCTATGAATAAAGTAAGTTATGGAAGTTGTGCATTTGCTCATTTTGCTTGTGTCGTATTGATCATGCCAAAAAGAAAAAAGGGATAGCCTTAACATAACTGGAGTAGCGAAAATTTGTATGATGCTCTTTGAAAAGGACATAAGACTATAACTTCTTCTCTTGGCATGGATGATGGTACAATGCGGTTCCAAGGGCGGCTATGTGGTCCAGATATTGATGGTCTTCGGTAAAGAATAATGGCGGAAGCTCACACTTCTAGGTATTTCGGTAACCCATGCTCTAACAAAATGTATTACGATCTCAAGGAAGTCTATTGGTAGAATGACATGTAAAGGAATGTGGCGGACTTTGTGGCAAGGTGTCCAAATTTTCAGCAAGCGAAGGCCAAATATCAACGTCCTGGTGGGTTAACACAAAGCATAGAAATTCCAATGTGGAAATGGGAGATGATTATTATGGATTTTGTGGTAGGGTTACGGTGCACTCCGCACATGTTTGTCTCAATTTGGGTTATTATGGACCGACTCACAAAATTAGTAAACTTCTTGCCAGTTAAATCTATCGACACAGCGGAATAATATGCTCAATTGTATATCAGGGAAATAGTTAGGCTTCTTGGCACTCTAGTTTCCATCATTTCCGATTGAGGGGCTCAGTTCACAGCAAATTTTTGGAAGAAAGTTTAGCATGGTTTGGGCACGCAGGTAAATCTTAGCGCAACCTTCCTTCTGCAGACCAATGGGCAAGAAGAATAAACAATTCATACACTTGAGGACATGTTGCGTGCTTGTGTTCTTGATTTCAAAGGTAGCTGGGATGATCATATTCCACTCACAGAGTTTTCTGATAACAACTGCTTCAATGCCAATATTCAGATGGGACCATTTGAGGCACTATATTGTAGGAGATGTAGATCTCCCATCAGGCGGTTCGAGATTGGGAAAGATGAGTTGATAGGGCCTCGTGCATCAGGCCATGGAGAAGGTTAAGATCATTAAGGAGGTGTTGAAGACAGCCCAGAGCCGTCCAAAGCCCTATTCAGATGTTTGTCAGAGATACTTAGAGTTCAAAGAAGATGATTGGATATTTTTGAAGGCTTCCCCCATGAAAGGTATCATGCGGTTTGGAAAGAAAGGAAAATTGAGTCGGATGTATGTCGGGCCTATAGAATCATTCAAAGAATCGGTCAGGTGGCATAGAAGCTCAAGCTACCACCCGAGATGTTATTGGTATATCCGGTATTCCATGTATCTATGTTGAAGAAGGTAGTAGGAGATCCATCAGCTATTGTGCCAATTGATACTAATGAGGTTAATGAAGAACAGTCATATGAAGAAAGTCTAGTTGCCATCCTTGATAGGCAAGTCCGGAAGTTGAGAAATAAAGAAATTGCCTCTGTAAAGGTGTTATGGCGGAACCAGCAGGTTGAAGAAGCTACATGAGATGCCGAGTAAGAAATGAAAAAGAAGAACCCTCATTTGTTTTAATAGCCATGTAATAGTTTCTACGAAGTTAAACAAATAAACAACATACCTAGTAAAATCCCACTAGTGGGATCTGGGGAGAGTAGGGTGTACGCAGACCTTACCCCTACCCCGAAAAAGGCAGAGAGGCTATTTCTAGGAGACTCTCGGCTTAAAAGGAAAGGAAATAATATCAGAAAATAAATAAGAGAAAAGACATGTAACAATAAAAGATACCAGAAAGAAAATAACCGCAACAAATAAGTGAAAGGACAATAACACAAAACTATGCAAAACATCAATGTGAATACCACAAAGACCGCTAACAAACCTAACAAAACTCTAACAGACTACCCTGTACAAAGAGGGAAGAACACTTGACTACCCCCTAGCCTACCACCCTAATGCTCGACCTCCACATGTTCCTATCAAGAGCTATGTCCTCGAAAATCTAAAGTTGCGTCATGTCCTGCCTGATCACCTCGCCCCAATACTTCATAGGCTTCCCTCTTCATCTTCTCGTACCTGCCAAAGTCAACCGCTCACACCTCCTAACCAGTGCATCTAGGCTTCTCCTCCACACGTGTCTGAACCATCTAAGCCGCACTTCCCGCATCTTATCATCCACGGGAGCAACGCCCACCCTCTCCCGAATATCTTCATTCTGAATCTTATCCAGCCTAGTATGCCCACACATCCATCTTAACATCCTCATTTCTTCTACTTTTATCTTCTGGAAATGTGAATTCTTAACTGGCCAACACTCAGCTCCATACAACATGGCCGGTCTAACCACCGCTTTATAGACTTACCTTTGAGTTTCGGTGGCACATTCTTGTCAAATAGGACTCCAGACGCTAACCTCCATTTCATCCACCCCACTCCTATACGGTGTGTAACATCCCCATCAATCTCCCCATCTCCCTGGATAATTGACCCTAAGTACTTAAAACTTTCTCTCTTGGGGATGACCTATGAGTCAAGCCTAACTTCCACCCCCGCTTCCGCTGTCACGTTGCTGAGCTTACATTCCACATATTCTATCTTAGTCCTACTCAACTTGAAACCTTTAGATTATAGGGTCTACCTCTAGTCTCCCATTAATGCTGCCTCACGTCTTATCAATCAAAACTATATCATCAGCGAACAGTATACACCATGGCACGTCTCCTTGGATATGGTGTGTTAGTGCGTCCATTGCTAGAGAAAATAAGAACGGGCTGATCGCAGATCCTTGGTGTAATCCCATAACCATCGAAAAAGGCTCTGAGTCACCTCCCTTAGTCCTTACCCGAATCATAGCTCCATCATACATATCCTTTATCGCCCTAATGTAAGCCACCGACACACCTTCCACCTCCAGACACCTCCAAAGGACGTCCCTAGGGAGCTTGTCATATGCCTTCTCTAGGCCAATAAACACCATATGCAAATCCCACTTCCTATCCCTGTATAGTTCCACCAACCTCCTGATAAGGTGGATAGCTTCCGTAGTAGAATGGCCCGGCATGAACCCGAACTGGTTTTCCGATATAGACACCGCCCTCCTTATCCTCATTTCCACCACCCTCTCCCAGACTTTCATGGTATTACTTAGTAACTTGATACCCCTATAGTTGTTACAATTCTGGATATATGCTTTGTTCTCGTACACCGAAACCATTGTACTCCACCGCCACTCATCAGGCATCCTCTTAGTATTGAAGATAACATTAAACAACCCAGTCAGCCACTCCAAGCCTTCCCTACCCGCATATCTCCAAAACTCTACTATAATCTCATCGGGTCCGGTCACTTTGTCCTAACTCATCTAACCCATCGCGCCTATGACCTCCTCAACCTTAATGCGCCTACAATACCTAAAGTCTCAGTGACTCTTGGAGTTCCCCAATTTCCCTAACACGATGTTTCCATCCCCCTCTTCATTCAGAAGTTTAAGAAAGTATGACTGCCATCTTTGCCTAATCTAGGCCTCTTCCATCAATACTCGACCGTCCTCGTCTTTGATACACCTCACTTGATCCAGATCGCGAGCCTTCTTCTCTCTCTCTTTGGCCAATCGAAATAACTTCTTATCCCCACCTTTGCCCCCAGTTCTCATAAACTCGACCAAAAGCAATAGTCTTAGCCTCTAAAATTGCTACTTTCACCTTCCTAGCCTCCTTATATATTTTTCTATTCTCTCTCCTTTGATCCTCGTCGGTGCTCTATATTAACTTAATGTATGTCGCTATCTTGGCTTCTTTTTACCTTGGACCACATCATTCCACCACCAGTCGTCTTGATGCCCGCCGTAATAGCCATTCAAAACTCCCAACACCTCTCTTGCTGCCTCCCTTATATAGTCTGCCATTACCGTTGCCGTCCACATAGTGCTAACGTCCTCACCACTATTCCAGGCATCCATATTTGTCAGTCGCCCCTCCAACTCATGTGCATTATCCTTAGACAAAGCTCCCCACCTGATCTTTGACGGACCCCGAACAAACCTCTTCTTCCTCTTCATCAAAATACCGACGTCCATCATGCAATCCTCGCATAACCCCCTAGCACACCTCTTGAGGAGGAGATAGTCAATTTCGTATAAATGTTGTATCTCTTGTTTAATTAATGTAAAGGTGTTCTTTCGGGTTATATATTGCCTCTGAGGCCACGGTTGATATTGATATGAGTTTGTTGCGTTGATGGGTTGTGCATATATTTGTAAGATGTATTTCTGGGGCTCTTTGACAGGTGGATATGGCTAGTTACAAAGGAAACTCTGGAGAAATTTTTGGAAATTTAGGGTGTTAGCCAAATTTGGGGTTTCGGGTAGGTGGTATGAAAATCGAGTTGCTTAAGTTGCTAATAGTGGACATCGATCCTCATTCGAGGATGAATGATCTTAAGTGAGGGATGATGTAAGGCCCCATAAAATGATTTTCCCAAAACAAAATCGAAATTCCGTGGTGCCGAGGTAGGTGTAGAGGTTAATAGTGGCTTTTTGGAATGAACTGTGCGATAAGAAGTTGAAGAGATATTTTTCCAAAAGTAGGCATTTCTGCGACGCATTATGCAGCTGCTTAATCACTTTACGGGCCGTAGAATGGCTGCAAAGTGAAGCAGTTGTTTTGGCCAATTTTGAGGTTAGTTTCGCGGCCCATTATGCAGAGGGAGGTTCTGCGGCGTATTATACCACTGCCGAAAAGGTCTGCGGGCCGCATAATGAGGCGCATCAGCCATTTTCTTGGGGACACTTTTTGCAGTCATTTTGCGGATTGATTGGTCTTTTAAAACCTACCCAACTTCGTTAAAATAGATATAAGGGCCATTTTTTTAGCTATTTTATGATATCTTTAGAGAGAGAGGAAGAGAGTAGTAGAAAGATAAGGTGATCTTCATCAAATTTACTCTTCAGTTCTTGCTTAACACCTTGAAGATTATCAAGAAAGGCACCTTGGTATTCTTCCTAATAGGTAAGGTTCCATTACTCAAACTCTTAATTTCAAAATGTATTTTGAATGGGCCATTAATAAAGGTTATTCATGGGGATGGGAGTTTTTACCTTGCATGCGTGTATTCTTAAGGTATATGGGAAGGTTGTGAGTAAAATATGGAAAAGAACGGGGTGTGGGTTGGTGTAGTATTTCATAAAAAGGTCCATAAACCTTAATATGCACAAAGTATTTGTTAGAGTGCTCAAGTGAGCTAGAATTACGACCATCTTCCTAATTTTGGGTTCGATTTTTCTATATTATTAAGATTGATTGAAGTTGCTAAATTCTGGATAATCTTAATGTTTAGGGGAGCTCAATTGAGTTATGTATGGATAAACCCCCTTCTCCCCAGAATCGAACCCCTGATGTTCGTGTAATTGGTATAAGTCCCTAAATTGACCATACTAGAATTGACTGCCCAAATGTGCTTTGTTGAAAGATTCATGTTCAATAATTGCTCGAATGTTTATTATATCATCATGCCACTTTAGGATGTGTTTAAAAATGTGGAATGTGTGTTGAGACAGGTTAAGAATTCATGTCAAGAATCGAATAAAGGTTGCTATGCCAATTTGTATGAGAAGCCTCAACGTGCTTAGGATTTTAAAAGTTTTTTACTTTATGTGTGCAAATGCCTTACATGAAAAGCCTTATCAATATTGATGATTATGTTATTGAACATTTCCAAAGGGAAACTTGAATTGTAAAATACGGCCAAGTGCCAAGAACAACATAATAAGTAAGGCCTCTTGTGCCAATGCATTGGAAGATAGAAAGAAATGTGAAGTGAGATGATAGATTGAAAGGATGATGTCTCAAGTGAGATGGCCTAGCTGATCGGTCCGTGATCTGACGCCATGCTGCACACATGATGCTAATTGTGCTGGAAATGATGATTGAAATTGTGGATATGGTTGGCGTCTCAATGAGATGACCTAGCTGATCGGGTCGAGATCGAACTCCGTGTAAGAAGATGGTGGTGTTGTGGATGGTGGCACATAGCTCTAAATATTTCCAACCTAATAAGATAGATATTGCCTTAAGAGCTTATGTATCACGACCCAAAATCCGCTAAGGGTCATGATGTCACCAGACACCATTGTCAGGCAAGCCAACACCAATTTACTAGTAATTTCTCATTTTAATATTTTTCAAAATAAATTTTTTAATACATTAGACAATAAGTAATGTATCCCATTGAATACATATCGATGTCTTTAACAAACTTAATATTAAATAATCCCATAATCATCCCAGAATCCAGTGTCACAAGTGCATGAGCAATTACTAAGGAACTAAATAAAGTACAATAATTGTGCAAAATATATATTTGACAGGAAGTAAATACAATACGCGAAAAGAGACTATACTGGCTGCAGCTCGCCTCGAGAAATGCAACTCACCTAGTCTCCGTATCATCCAATAGGGCACTAGAAATACATGTGCCAGTGCAACAAAAATGAACAACAAGTGTAGCATGAGTACGAAAACAACGTGTACTCAGTAAGTATCCCATCTAATCTCGAAGAAGTGGAGATGAGAGGTCAACTTCGACACTTACTACGCCCAATAGGGCACTAGAAATACATGTGCCTGTGCAACAAAAATGCACAACAAGTGTAGCATGAGTACAAAAACAACGTGTACTCAGTACGTATCCCATCTAATCTCGAAGAAGTGGAGACAAGAGGTAAACTTCGACACTTACTAGTGGTCCAATAACGATATGTCAATAATATAGTAAATCGAGAATTTTGATAAACATTACTGTAATTCAATAGTTGATGCAAGTAAACAATTCTTTCTTTTATAGGAAATTTCCAAATTCCTTTTCATCATTTATACCTGTATACTCAAGCCGGGAAGAAACAATATCAACTTCAATAAATTTCAAGGCAAGCAATCAATTAGTCGGAGTTACCCATCAATTTGCCGATAAATAGAAATCTCTCATATAGATTACCAGGAGATCCAACCGTATGTGGTGGCTCTCCCACTTAGCTTGAAGCCACTATTACATAATTTTGGAACCACCAAGATTCTTTATCTCATATTGACATGACCTTGCGCAATTAAACTGCCAGATTCCTCAAAATCCATCCGTTTGCATTTCATGAACACTCTGAATCTCTAACAACATTCACATATTAGACCTCTTACCGGATAGCCAGTAAAATCCTTCGCAGAAGCTTCACCAACTACGCGACCGCTGACCTGCTCATAAGAGATAACCCACCTGAGCCTATTCTCTTCACCAGCTGCACAAGTCCATTCACTCCTCGTAGACATCAACTAAATGTGTGACAATATATTCCACTTCAAAGTCATGTTGTATCCTTCTTCATATCAAGAAGCTCCTTTCCATCATATAATATCTCCCAGTATACGGTGAAATTAGAGAGACCAATTTCTCATCATTAAGGCACTCGGAAGATCACCTCGAAGGCTCAAGGCCACGGAACCACCTCAAAGGCTCGAGGCTGTGGCCGAGTATCTCTCCTCAAGGGTCAACAACGCTCGACCCCAGGATAGTAATGATCGCCGCAATTTTCCAAGACACGCATCTAGGGCTGACACAGCCTAGCGGTTTGCTCAAAACCTAAATCAGAGTGTCATTCTGTTGTCGCATCTCCATGTATTTTTACTTAATGTATTTTGGTATTATGTCAGGATTCACCTCGTATATAAAGGGGATCCTTGTCATTTTATCTCTCTCTGTTGCTCCAGTTACTCCACACGAATATATGAAGAACATTCACCCTATTTTCTTGTTATTATTTCTTTCATTTATTATCTTCATACTTGTTCATCCTTAATTGCTTTTCATTGGCCATAAAGAGGCTTTAATAGTTTCGATATAACTGTTAGCCCTACCCCAATCGCCCCCGATAGCTCGTTACCGAGCTACTAGATCGACCTCGAAAACCCATATCGGCAAGCTCAAGGCCTCGATAGTCAGCCTCTCGGTTTGATTATCATCTCATTTTTAGCTCGTACCTCATCTCTAAACTTCATATACATAGCATCATCTGCTTAACAACTAGCATACAAATAGATCACATATTTTTAGAGCCCCGTCAACAAATTTAATTATTATTACCATTTTCACGGTAAATAGTTTGGCGCCCACCGTGGGGTAAAAAATAATAGTGATTATTTTCTTGCTGGTTCCGTTACACAATGCAAGTCATCTTTCACGCTTTTTCTTGTCCAACGATCTTTGATTTCAGGTCGTAATGTCTAATTCAGTGAACAACAATATTGAGAACCTTAAAGAGAATGGTGTGGCTATTCCGGGTGTCGGTGAATCACCATAAAACCTTGAGAATGTAGCAGGACCAATTCCAGTGGACGAAGTCTCACGCGACGCTCCACACATTGAAATAAGCTCCAACACTAACAGGGGCATACACCAAGGTGACCAACAGGATGCCAAAAAAACCCCAGCTCGGGAAGAACAGGAAGTTAGGCTTCATGTTATTTTCTAAATGTTGCAGGCACAACAGCTGGCTATTGCTCAGTTGTAAAGTCACTACAAAACTCCTAGCACAGTTGCACCGGTGACAACTCCCCCTGCCGAACAGGTAACGGAAAGGTAGAGCAATAATGGGTCGATAGTCGACCCCGCCATCATAAATATGCTCGAGGACCTCACTAGAAGGATCGAATCGGGCAAGAAAATAATAGAAGCCAACAATAAGAAGGTTGAAACTTACAACACCAGGGTCGACCAAATTCCAGGAGCGCCCCCAATCTTGAAGTGCGTGGACTCAAAGAAGTGCGTACAAAAGCCATTCCCACAGGAAGCGGCCCGGAAACCCATTCCAAAGAAGTTCAGAGTGTCGGATCTTCCGAAATACAACGGTGTTATAGCTTACACCTGTGCAGTAAAGGGAAACGACATGAAAGACGACGATATCGAGTCCGTCCTGCTAAAGACATTTGGAGAAACACTATCTAAAGGGACGATGA
This sequence comes from Nicotiana glauca, assembly GCA_026770625.1. Classification (NCBI taxonomy): domain Eukaryota; kingdom Viridiplantae; phylum Streptophyta; class Magnoliopsida; order Solanales; family Solanaceae; genus Nicotiana; species Nicotiana glauca. The sequence continues at coordinate 174,928 of MU693311.1, forward strand.
TGTGGTAACATAACTTGGCCCCAAACTCTATAGACTCATTTGCCATGTTGGCGGATTCCTACATGAAGGCACATGCTGGGGCCATCAAGGTGGCCACCAGGAAATCTGACGTCTTCAAAATCAAGAAAGGGAGAATGAGATGCTGCAAGAATTTGTGTCTCGCTTTTAAATGGAGAGAATGGAACTACCACCGGTCCACGACGACTGGGCAGTACAGGCCTTCACCCAGGGTCTGAATGAGCGAAGCTCGATAGGTTCAAAATAGTTAAAAGAGAATCTAGTTGAGTACCCCGCAGTGACTTTGTCGGATGTCTGATACCAGTCAAAAATCAGGGTTGAGGACGATCAGCTAGGAGCCCCCTCGGGCTCAGTATGCCGAAGCAGACTCCCGGCAAAGGAGCCGAAGCCAAACAAACAAAGATATGAGTTATACATCAATGAAAGAAGGAATGCCCCAAGGCGTAACATGCCTCGGAATGACCAAAGGATAGATTGAGGATAGAATCCTCGGGGACTCATCAACAGAGCTGGAATCGACAAGAACACAGGACTAGCAGAGGCACCTCACCTGTCAGAGTACAACTTCAACATTGATATATCAGATATTATCTTCGCCCTCAGCAGAATAAAAGACACCAAGTGGCCCAAGCCTGTGCAATCAGACCCTTAAAAAAAGGAATCATAATTAATATGTGAATTTCATAACACACACGGCTACATGACCAAGGATTGCCGCCAGCTCCGAAAGGAAGTAGCCAGACTAATTAACAAGGGTAATCTCTGGGAATTCCTAAGTGATCGGGCCAAGAACCAGTTTCAAGAAAAGAGGCGACCAAGAAGAATGAAATGAACGAGCTGCAACATGTCATCCACATGATCTTGGGAGGCGTTGACGGCCCGCAAGAACCCGTGATAAGAATGACAAAACATCCATCACTAGAGAAAAGAAAACTCTGGGGTACATACCCAAGGACGCCCTCATATTCAGCGAAGAGGACACTGAGCCCTTGTATCAACCTCACAACGACACACTGGTAATCTCTTTCCCCATACATACATTTTAAGTAAAACGTGTACTCGTGGATCTAGCTAGCTCGGCCAACATTATCAGGTTGAGGTTAATAGAGCGGCTTAGACTACTTGACCAAATCATGCCCGCCAGTCGAATCCTCATCGGGTTCAATATGGCAAGCAAAACGATAAAAGGAGAAATCACCCTCCCGATCAACATGGCTGGCACAACCAAGAATGTCAAATTTCATGTAATCAAAGAAAACATGAGGTACAACGCCTTGTTCGGGAGACCATGGATACACTGCATGAGAGCAATACCATCAACCCTCCACCAAATGATGAAATTCCTGAAAAAGGATGGGATTAAAACCGTCTATAGGGAATAGCATGTAGCAAGGGAAATGTTCGCCGTGCACGATGTGGCACCAACACTGACACTTCCGCCCACAAAAGAACCAAAGGATAATCAAATTACATCTTTGGCTAAGCCCGATTAAACAAAACAGGGGACCGTGTCGTGTCCTCATCGCAAGCGACTGAGACATATCGAACCTCATAACACTGCCGACACATCCCATGCTAAGGTATCACCATCTCCCTTTTTATTTTTTATTTCGTACTAAACCTTGTGTAGGTTCCCGATCGAAGCATCCAAGACGCTAATCAAGCTCGAAGACCATAAGGTTTTAAAGCATCTGTTGCACTCTTTTCCTTTGATCGAGTTTTTATCCCGGCAAGGGTTTTTACTGGCAAGCTTTTTAACGAGGCAACATCCAAATGCTACCTAAGGAACACTCAACAAGTATTCAAGGCTTATTTTGCAATCAACCTCGAACACTGCAGGGCATCCCCCCGGAAGGCCGTTCATCGGAAAAACGAAGAAATGCTAAATGTGTCCCTATAGGAAAATGATGTACCGGGCCAAACGGTCGAGCGAGTCGTGTTCGTATATCCAGGCCCAAAATGGCGACACATCTTTCCTTTTGCCATCACTCCTCAATTCTTGAACCGGCAATCTCGCCTCGAATGAACTCTCGGTGCCTACAGTAGGGAAACCGAGCAGATCATCAAAGGGGAGGCCGCCCCCAAAAAAGAAAAGAGAAGAATGGGAAGGGAACGCCAGACACCTACCACGATAATTTACCTCCCACCTCCCTTTTGAAAGATCTCACCACTGGCGCCTATCATGAGCCCAGCATGCTGCTAATTTGCGAGACAATTTGGCTAAGTCTGGAACCTCATCAGGAAACTAACGAGCAGCTACAAACAAAAGATGGGGAAAAATCACTATGAGTCCTACCTCGTGTGAAGGAAAGGAAAGACAGCTCGAACAGAGAGCTTACGTGTGGAACTCTATTTCTTAGGGAAGGGTAAAAATTCTCCGGGAATAACGTCGGTCATTCGAACTAGAACAAACTGGCTTATCCATCCATGGTCTTCATCCTCTTGGCTACCGATCATGGGAGGTCGAGTAGACCAGCGCTAGAGAGAAACCAAGCCTCGAATGCGCAATGGTCGGTACAGCCTTATAAGGTAACTAAGAGTAAAATCAATCCTAGCCTTGTCGGCAAAGTATCTCATCGATCGTACTATGCTCCAGAAGAAAGGATGAATCTACGCCAGCATTACTTGATACCTTCTACTAAAATCGAGCACAACCCGGTTCGAGGAACCTGGATCGAGCACGATGGTGTACACGCTCAAGAAGCCTTCGACGTACGTCATGAAGTTCTCCACATGGGAAGGGGCTTCCAGGACCACGCCTTCCCCCCATTTACATTTTATCCTGATCTCCTCGAGGTTCTCCTCTGCCACCAAAGAGGCAATCCTCGACACACACCCCCGGTGACCCAGAATATTTGGAGGTTTTCCCAGCATAGCAATGCCTTTGGAGGATCTATGCTCCGAGCACCTCTCCCAATGTCGGAGGAGGGCCGTTATCGCCAGCTAAAGGTAACATACAGGAAGAAATACCCTTCGCCCGAACATCATAAGTTGAAGTAGCGGCCATGGCCACAACAAATAATAGAAAGAGAAAGAGTATCCAAGAAGAAATCACCTAAAGTAGTGGAATGGGGAACCTCGCTGAAAGTACCTGGCTCTACAGAGAAGATGAGACTATCAAATAAGAAACTACAGTAATCGTCGCTTGAGGAAGGAATATACGGAAATATAAGGGCCAGGCAACAACCGACCAAATTGCCCAAACAGGCCAATTAATTCTAGTCGCGTTAACATCACACCCCCCTTGGGGGATGCGATGGCAGAATTACTCTAGACTCCTACGTATTTCGTGAAAGTACGAGGGGGGCCCCGGGTAATCTCTAACGTCGGTTCCCCGAGCTCACAACTCAACTTCAACTACAAAATACAAAAGGGCTCTGAAGGTCCGATACCTGGTGCTATGAAGCAAAAAGAACTACTGAAATAAGGGCTCCTTTTCTATTAACAAAATAGTTGTACATCTTTGCAGTATTCGAAAGGGAGAACATATGAAACAAAAAAATGGGGGTGCTCGCGAGAATACTCCTCACTGCTACACTCTTCGCCCTCATCGGGAATAATTAGACGCTCCAGTTCCTCCTCCGTCTCACGGGCCTTGTTCAATTCAGCAGATAGCTCGAAGCCCCGGGCCTTGAGTTCTTCTAGAACCTCCCTTTTTCCTTTCGCCTTGGTATGATCAATAGCACAGACCAATTTTTGCTCGGCCGCCAGGGAAATGTCACGGGCCATCACATGTGTCGTGGCCACGTGTACCTTATAAGTATCGGCATCTCGTTCCAAACCAAGCTTAGCTTGATCAAAGCATCAATCTCTTTGCGGGCATCCAAAAAAAGGCTCAGTGATGTCGACAACTCCCCCGTTGCATTTTTATTCCTCTCCCTCAGCTCGAAAATCTCTGTTTCCAAATCGACGATACTCGAGTTTCCATGGTCAACCTTCGTTATGAAGCAAGATGATGAATGTGAACAAAAAACACCTATATAGATGCCGAGCGGAGGAGCAGATATGAAAAAAAGAAAAAGAATACCTGTGTAGTAAGAGCGGTCTTCTCCCGGAGTGCCGCCTCTAAAGCAGCTCAAAGCTCTTTCACCTCCTCGCCTCCCCGGATGCCTCGAGACTCAGAATCTTACAGTCTCGAAGCAATGGAATCACGCTCTTTCTCATGATGTGCGGCTTCCTTGTGGAAATATGATATGACACGATTGTATATCTCTTTTCACTACAACACAATAAGGAAATTGAGAAAAACGATGAATAACACCCAAGGGCAAAAGGAAATGCTCAAAGAAAAATTTTCACCTACCGCAAGGATTTCTCCGCTGCATCAATGGTGTCAGTTACGTCAAGATCAACCCCGTCAGGTATGTTATCAAGGATGTTGGCAACAATGCCTTCCTCTCCGAAGGAAGTATCGGCCGTGGCACCAACCATCTTCCCTGCGTCTCTCAATTCTTCAGATAAAACTGAACAGTTTCAAATGAAGTTGTTTGGATTATCAACCCCGTCGAATAGCGGCCCATAACGCGGGAAGGCTCCAAACTCCATCCCATATGAGCCTATATCCCTGCTGGTAGAAGCTACTTCAAATCTAGACGAGCGGTTCGAAACCACATTGGCATCCTCACCAACAACCTCTGGCTCCTTAGCCTTGCCGGCCCTAGCCATCGCAGACTTAGCAACCTCCGACCGGGGCACCTACGGACCCCTCTCGCTGGTCCTCAACCTCCTTCTCAGTGGACTCCCATCATTACCTTCTTCCCCGCCTACACTGAGATCTGGGTCTGAGCTCGGGACAGCAGCCTCGTCGGGTTAAGCAGCGGCCATTCTTGTTTTCCTTTTCCTACCCGTGCTGACTCCCAAGGCCTCCTTTTCACTACCGAGGGTTGGCCTCATCAACATATTTTCCCCAAGTTCTGCATCAACACAATTAGTAAAGCACAAAGGGAATACAAAATATGAGATATATACAGAAAAGAAACCCCACCATGGTTCCTCGCCACCCAGTGCCTATCGGCCATGAGGGCCCAGGATCGAAGATGATACGGAAACCTTTTATCCAAGCACTCTATCCACATCGCCAAATCTGGAACCTCCTCAGGATGCTAAGGAGAAGTTGGAGAAAGTCGCCAAGAGGTTGTTACAATGCTCGAAAGAAAAGTTGAGAAACGCTCAAAGAAAAGATATACTTACGTGAAGTTCCACCGTTCAGGAAAAGTCATCCACTGGACCGGGATAATGTCCGAGGTGCGCACCCAAACAAACCTGTTCATCCACCCCCGGTCCTTCCCATCATCTACACTTGAAAAGAAAGGTTTCATGGACCATTGCCGAAGCTTGATCAAGCCTCAGTATGGCCGAGGACGGTATAGTCCAATCAGATGATTGAGAGTAAGGACTTCACCCGCAATCTCCTAAATAAAATACCTAAGCATCAGTACAATCCTCCAAAAGGACGGCGAGATCTGGCTAAGGGTCACTCGATACCGAGTGCAGAAGTCAAGGATCACCAGATCGATGTCCAAGGGAGGAGATTTCACGGATTTGTCTGGACCCAGGGCGAACGGGAGGTGTATATGTAAAGAAAGCCTTCCTTAAAACTGGTAATATCTTCACCGAAGGTGGGAATTCCCACTGTCACTATTTCATTCCATCGGCAGTCACTCTTCACTTTTTCGACATTAGTCACGACACTAATATATTGAGATACATGCTTGCATCGGCCATGCTTGGACGCGGGAGCCTCGACATTGAAATCCTTCGATGTATCAAGCTCAGGAGGGATCCACTACTCTAGGGTAGGGTCCAGCCTTTTACCCCCCTAGCCGACTGGGATGATGATGCAGTATCGTTCCGACGGGGTACCATCCTACAAGTCCTGGCCATAAATAATGAGGGAAGTCTTTTGAAAAGAAAAAGAGAGAAGGATGAAAATATATCAAATAAATTAGGATTCCAGTTCACAAGACTAAAGGAAGGGCAAAGATGAGCAACATCTGATGATCAGATCATTTTATAGGATCCAATTGGGAAAGTGGAAGGGACGAGCTTGCAAAAGTTCATGAACTCCTCGATCGTCGCATATAACAGCGCCCTTGCATGGTTTCTGGGGCTATGGCATTTAATGCTCTTACATGAATGGCATCATGGCAAATATGGCCTCGAGGCTACGAGGCTACGATTCGATATTGTTTCCTATCTTTTTGATATAGGAAACGCAAAGACTATTTGTACGCGGTAAAATCAGAAACTTGATTTTTGCTATCAAGACAATTTTGGAAGCATTCCCCGAGACCCCGAGGATGGAAGACCATGATCGAGTTCCCGGCCTAAGGCTCCTTCAGGTCCGAATCAAAGGAAGCACAGCCTAAGGTCAGGATGAGAAAAGAGGTCTCTGAAGCACATGGCTACACCTGATAGGGCTGGTCTATCTGTAGCCTATTGAGATAACGTGCGATAGGCCGTACCATCTTTCTACTCTTATAAACAATATATGCATACTTTACCGAGTCCCCTTTCCTGTATATAAAGGGGACTCACCCTTCCTTATAGAGGACTTATGTTGCTCCACTTCTCCAATAAGCAATAATATTTCTCTCTATCTCTTTCTTCTAAGTTAACTATGTTCTTCGACCTCGAGGTCGCTCTAGCATTTTATTGCTCTTCATTTGTTCTTCATCATTTAGCTCACAACTGAAAGTATAAAGCCTTATATACATATTTTTATCTGTTATCTCTTTCCCGACTACCCTCGATAAGATTACCTTCGATAGGTCCGAGGTAGGCTTGAGGCCTAGCCCCGAGGTATCTACTAGCTTGTTCTAAGCCCGAGAACGTCCCCTTACTGGTTCGACTATTATTTTGGCTAGCTTGATCTTAATTGTTTTACTCCGTGTTTAGCACTAATCACCCTTACAAACTAGCTCGGGAATAGATCACATATTTTTAGAATCGCATTTAAAATTTTTATTGTTGTTACCATTTTCACGAAAAACAGTGTCCACCATATGGTGAAGCATGGCAAGCTTGAAAAATAGAATTTTGATCTTTCTAGGGAATACATCACCGGACATGTTATCTACACATATTTTAAACAATAGAGGTTCATCACAATAATAAGACCAACAATCACGAAAGAACTTTTTCTTTTTAATTGAGGAGAGTTCATAAGGTACAATACCACTTACTAAATAATTAGCAATATCAGCATACCACGGTGCCTCCTCCATTGTCATTGCTAGTAACTGTTCATTCGGGAATATCTCTGTTATATCCTCAACCTCTACCTTCTTTTCAACTCCTTCCAACCTTGAGAAGTGATCAACTACTTGGTTATCTGTCCCTTTTCTGTCATGTATCTCCAGATCAAATTCTTGTAACAGAAGAACCCAGCGAATCAAGCGTGTCTTTGACTCCTTTTCTATTACGTACCTAATTACTACATGGTCAGTGTAAACAATAACTTTCGAGCCAATAAAATACGACCTGAATTTGTCGAATGCAAAAACGACATCCAATATCTCCCTTACTGTCATTGTGTAATTGAGTTGTGTTGCGCTTAGCGTTTTGCTTGCATAGTAAATTGGGTGCATCAGTTTATTTTTTTGCTGCCCCAAGACGGCTCCTATAGTATAATCACTTGCATCGCACATGACCTCAAACGGTTGCTCCCATTTAGGTACAACAATGATGGGTACAGTCACCAATCTCTTCTTCAACTCCTCAAATGCCAACCTGTAATCATTAGAAAACACAAAGGGGTGATCCTTTTCAAGAAGTTTACATAATGGGTTAGCAATGTTAGAGAAATCTTTTATGAATCGCCTGTAGAACCCGGCGTGCCCAAGGAAACTTCTCACTGCCTTGACTGAAGTAGGCAGTGGCAACTTCTCAATCACATAAACCTTAGCAGGGTCAACCTCAACATCCTTACTGGACACTCGATGCCCTAGGACTATCCCTTCTTGTACTATAAAATGGCACTTCTCCCAGTTCAGCACTAAATTTGTCTCCACACATATTTTGAGAACTTTTCTGAAGTTGTAAAGACATTCCTTAAATGAATCCCCCGCCACAGAGAAATCATACATAAAAACTTCCATAATGTCCTCAACCATGTCTGTGAAAATGGCTAATATGCACCGTTGAAATGGCGCCGGTGCATTGCAAAGCCGAAAAGGCATTCTCCGAAAGGCAAAGATGCCATATGGACAGGTGAACGATGTTTTCTCTCTTTCTTTGGGGACTATTGAGATTTGATTGTACCCCAAATATCCATCCAAGAAATAGAAGTGAGATCGCCCGGCCAGCCTGTCCAATATATGGTCAATGAATGGTAGGGGGAAGTGGTCCTTCTAGGTTGCTGTGTTCAATTTCTGGTAATCCATACAGATCCGCCATCACGTGACTGTACGAGTTGAGATCAACTCGTTATTCTCATTTTGGACAACCGTCATTCCTCCCTTTTTCGGAACACAATGAACGGGGCTGACCCAATTGCTGTCAGAGATGGGGAAGATGATACCCGCATCTAACCATTTGATCACTTCCTTCTTCACCACCTCTTTCATATTTGGGTTCAGCCTTCATTGATGTTCCTTGGAACGTTTGTGCCCTTCTTCCAAGAGAATCTTATGCATGCAAAAAGGTAGGCTGATACCCTTAATGTCTGCCATAGTCCAACCAATGGCAGACTTATATTCATGTAGTACATGTAGGAGCTGCTCTACTTGCACATCTAGCAAACCGGATGATATAATAATAGGCAAAGTAGAATCAGGCCCTAAGAAAATGTACCTGAGGTGAGCTGGGAGCAGCCTCAGCTCCAGTTTGGGTGGTTCCTCTACTGATGGTTTTGCCGGAGGTGTAGCCTTTTTTTCTAACTCAAGGGACACAAACTTAGGTTCCCTTTTCCAGAATTCTTGGCCTTCAAGTTCCATGACCCCCTCAGCCAACCTTTCACCATCCATCTCCTCTAAATTTGTTAGGCAGGCCTCCAATGGATCTTTAGCAGTCAGGGTCACATCATCTTCGTGCAGGATCACATCCACTGCCTCCACTAGGGAGCAATTAGCATATTCACTTGGTCTCCTCATGGATTGCTGAACGTTGAATATGACTTCTTCATCGTTCAGCTCATTTTAAATTCCCCATTTTTACAATCGATCAGTGATTTCCCAGTGGCTAAGAATGGCCTCCCTAAAATGATAGGTATATCCTCATCTACCTAACAATCAAGAATAACAAAGTTTTTAGGGAACACAAACTTCCCCACTTGTACCAACATATCATCAAGAATCCTAGTTGGCTTTTTAACCATGCACTCAGCCGGTTACAATGGCATCAAAGTCGGTCTAGCTCTGCAAATGCCCAATTTGGTGTATATAGCTAAAGGAACCAAATTTATGTTTGCTCTTGAGTCACATAATGCCTTTCCAAAGGCATAACTCCCAATAGTGCATAGAATAGTAAAGCTACCTGGGTCAGACATCTTTTGAGCCATGGGTCTTGTCACTACTGCGCTGCAGGTCTGTGTCAGAGTACTGTGGATAGGTCCTAAAAATCAAACTTTTGTGACATTAGGTCTTTCATCATCTTTGCATAGCCTGGCATCTCTCTCAAAGCATCCATCAAAGGAATATTCAACTGAATTTGACGCAGCATCTCCATGAATTTCCTGTATTAATCTTCCTTCTTTTGTTTTATCAGTCTCTAAGGGAATGGTACAGGTATCACCCTTTGTGCACTGTTTACTGGCTTCTGTCTATTGGGGTTCTGTGGCATAAGAGGTACCACCTGTTCTGCAACTTGTTCACTCACCTTAGCCTTACCCCTATCATCTTGAACCTGTTCAACCACTACTTCAGTAAGTTCTGCTGGTTCGTCTACCTCTAATGGAAATGGAGTGGCTGGCAGTCTCTTTGCTGGTTTGTGAAACTTCCTGCTCTTTGTCTAAATCTCTCACATTCCAGAGACTTACTGCCATCAGCTGATTCGGGTTTTGCTTCTTGGGGTTATTGTTTGTGTCCGCTAGCAATGTTCCCTGGGGGTGGTTGTTCAAAGACATAGACAGCTGCCCCAACTGAGTTTCAATGTTCTTTATTGCTAAGTCATGCACTGCCAACTTTTCCTGCATCTTACCATTTGTTCCAATGAGTTGTTGAAGCATACCCCTGATCTCCATCATGTTTTTATCTCGTTGCTGAGGAGGTGGTTGATATGTCAACTGTTACTGATTTTGCTGTGGATAGCCCTGTTATCTTTGATATGGTACTGGTACCATTTGGCCTTGGGGTTGCATACTACCAGGCTGTGGCATGTTTGGTCTGTATTGCTGATTTGGTATCGGTCTCCACTACTTTCCTCCTTGTCTCTGACCCCCAAAGTTGTTGACATAATTCATATCTTCTCTTACCCCTTGATTGTCACTTTCTCCACTCCATGAACACACATAAGACTGATTAACACAGGGTGTACATGGTCCTCCATTTATTGTGTCAACAAAATGCACCTGCTTTGTACCCATCTCATCAATCTTCTTTGTCAATCTACTCATTTGATTAATGAGTGTGGCTATGTTCTTTACATGCGAATTATTTGGGTCAAGAGGAACTTAATGCACTATGGGTGCAAGTGTTGTACCTCTAGTCATCCACCCCGAATTCTGGGACATCTTGTCAAGAAGGACTTTGCACTCGGTGAATGTCTTACTCAAAAGTGCACCTCCAGCTAAAGCAGACACATTGGCCTTTAGATTGTCAGCTAACCCCATGTAGAACCTCTGGCCAAGCATCTAGTCTGGAATGCCATGGTGAGGACACTTCACAAGCATCCCTTTAAATCTTTCCCTAGTTTCCTGCAAGATCTGAGTTGGATGTTGCTTGTACTGCAATATTTCATCAATCTGCCTTGCACTCTTATTGGGCGGGTAGAACTTATTCAGGAACTGCTTGACTAATTCCTCCCAAGTGGCAATTGAATTTATAGGGAGCGAATTCAACTAAGTCTGAGCTTTCCCAGTCATAGAGAATGGGAACAGTAACAGCTTGATAGCTTTTGAGGTCATATTAGTCTTCTTTTGGGTCATACAAATCAACCAAAAAAATTTCAAGTGTTTCTGAGGTTCTTCAATGTGAAACCCAGAGAACAATCCCTTATTCTGCAGAAGATGCAGCATTTTGTTGGTGATCTAGAATGTCTCCGCTTGAATTGGGGGCATAGCTATGGCCGTAGCCAGGTTGTTAGTTATATGATTTGCCCAATCATAAAGTGCATCTTCTAGCAGAAGAGGTGCCACTACTCTGACGTTTGGGGCAGCAGGCTCATCCCCGATGTTTCTGTTGACGTTCTTTACGTCACCCCTGTCAATTTTAAGCTGGTATGGTTGTTGTGATTGTTGGTTCCTCTTGTCAGCGAGATTCAATGCCCTAAATGTTTTCTCGTTGTCTAAGAGTCCTTCCAGTAGTTCTCCAATCCTCGAAGAATTTCTAGGAATACACCTAAATTCTACAAGAGTTCAAACATGAGGATTTCAATGAAAAATAATTGTTTAACACCATCGAAAATTGATCTAAACTAATAATTTTAACACTACTTCTAAGTTGTAATAAATAACACCGTTACTTTGCCGGTAACGGCGCCAAAATTCGATCACGCCCAACAGTGTCTTCTAAAAGACAAAGCGGTCATGGCAAATATAATCAGATTTTAAGTCCGGAGTCGAATCCTTAGGGAAAAACCTATCTATTACAACTCTTTTGTAGCGCTATTATCAACTCAACCAATTTCTAGATGCAGAATCTTTATCAATCAATCTTTGGTTTTTGTTTAACTACTTCAAATAATATGAGAAATAACAATATGCTAGATTAAAGATAATTCAATGGTAAAAAGGTCTAGGGAAGTGATTTCCCCAATTTTTAGTTTAGGTCTTAACTCTTTTGCTATAATCTTGCCGAATTACTCTATGAGGATTAAGAGCTATGAGTTATCGTAATTATCTCTCGATCAACTACGATAATTTACTAGAGCATTCTCTCGAACTAGCTGACAATATGTGCAGCTCTAATTTATCGTACACAAGATTCGTTATCTCTAAACCCACTTTTTAGTTCAAGAATTGAATCTCTTCAATTACTCAAAGGTGGTGTTGTTCACAACAGTCTAACCTAATATTCATTCTCAAGCAATATGAAGTAATTAGACACGATTAATCAAGGGCCCATTTAATTAATCACCATACAAAATGTAGTTGAACAATCATATAATAAATCCGGCTCGATTAAAACAAGTTGAGTCAAAACTTCAACCAACAATTGGTTCCATCAACCCTAGATAATTTTTTAGCTACTCATAGCAAAATAAGATATAACTACAAAGTTGTTCATAATGTATAATTGCAAGAATTAAAAGGAGATAGAAAAACTCCAATATTTGGTTGATCTTCTCACACTTGTTCTTGCCTCCAAAGTAGTCTAAAAATAAGCTTAATAATGTCTTGGGCGATCTTCTAGAGTTTATAAGGGTTTGGAATAAGCTTTTCCCGAGTTACACTTTGGTCCCCAAATTTTCTGGAAACTGAACAGTTCACCGCGGCGCGACCGCGGTAAAGGCTAAACATTCTGCCTCGCGTTAGTTGTCTGCTGTGGTCCAACTGTGGTCCCACCGCAGTTGCGGTGGATTTCACCTAAGTCCATTTTTTGCTTCTTTATGCTCGGGTGCATCTTGATTAGACGTTTTCTTCACATTATCGACTCCAAAACACTCCTTAGTGCTTCTTAACTTAGATTATTCCCTGCGAAACAAAGGAACACCAATTAGAACATTTTGTTATCAATTTGCCTATAAAACAACAATAATGCATGGTAATATTAAGGTATAAATATCATCTGTATAGCCTAATATCAAGCGACGTTGAAGGGAGCTAGCTAAGTCTTGATGTTTTATATTTCAATACCACACAAGAGGGGGTGATTTGTGTGGTGTATAATTTTTTGCTTAAGTTGTTTATGGAAGGACCTGGTTCTTCTATGTGTTCCAACTATGACTATTGCGGAATAATAAGTATAGATATTAAAGAAAACAAAGAATTTACATGGAAAACACCTGGCTCAAAAGGTGAAAAAAATCACGACCTAATTTCCAGCAGGCTTTTCCCAAACTCCCCACACCAAAAACTGCATTTACAAAAACTCTTTTGTAAACCTAGGACTAACTCTAATCTTGTTGCAGCACATAGCTTCAACTGTTGCGACAACATCGAGTTAACTATAATTTGAAAACTCTGAGTACCTAATACAATTGCTTCTAGATAAATTTGAAGGGTACAATATGAAACCACCTACTACAATTGAACTAGAATAAAAGACATACACTTGAACTGGCACTTCTATCTGGTTCACGTAGCTTCAGGTTTGCACGCTTGAATTACACACAAATTGTTTGCAAAATTGCCTTTCTATTTTACTCTCAATTAACATTTAAATTTTGTTTATGTGTGTTTCTAGTAAAAGATAACAACACTGATATTTATGGAGTTAGTAAATAGAGATTGACTAGACTTCTGATGCTACTCTTCATTGGTGAAAGAGTTCTAGTTTATCTCAACTTCTAACTCCTTCCCTTTCTTAAACCGAGTTCTCTTTAAGTAAGGAGTCTTTCTCCTTATCCAATACGCAACCTTTTCGATCAAGATCAGGAGATATCGCTTCAGTAAAGTTAGGTTTATCTCTTTCACGTGCATCTCACATGTTTGAGTTGACCATATATTTGCTTCACCTGGATGGACCTGTTCCATGTCTGAGTTCTTTTTTCAGTCTTCAAAACTCACCTTTACTTGAGACAACAAATGCCCCCTTTTTGATGATCACAAACTCAGTGCTTTTCATTCACTTAGGCCCTGTCATAACTCAGCTCAATCATCAATACAAAGTTAGAAACTTTTCACTTATCATCAAGGACCAGGTTCATAAAGTTATAAACATCACTTATTCAGAATATAAAGATCAATATATTTTCCCCTTTTTGGCATCATCGAGAAGGTTCATAAACAAAGTGTTATCCCAAGAATTTTAAAAATTACTCATGGCCACTGCGGCAACTGCAAGTGCAATCATGGATTAATCATCAGTTATAAACCACACATATTCAAACTATCAAGGAAATATAAACAATCAACAAGAGCAAATGCAGCAAACTTCATTGATAGAGAATATGATTCTGCCACAATCCACAAAAAGAAACAAAAACCAATTAAAACATGAACAAAATAAGAAAAGTCCCTAATATGGGTCACTGAAAGGTCTAGACAAGAAAACTATCAAGGAATGAAGGCTAAGAAAATTAAGGCTTAGAAGAACTAGAGGGTTGGGTTTTGGCTTGGAGAATGTGTAGCATGTCTTGAAGAATGCCATCATTCTTCTCCTTTTCCTTTGTGAGCTCAGTTCTGAGAGCATCTCTCTCAGATTCAACCTATGCCAAACAAGTCTTCATCCTAGCTATCTCAACATCCTTTACCCCCACTTTCCTGCAATACAGCTCTGACATTGCTATTGATAGGTGTCTTTTTTGATGAACCAGGTTCATTGGGAATGGCATTTACCTCATAGTCACAAGCAATAAAAGTGTTTATTCCAAAATGGTCTTTGCTTGTGGCCATCTCCCACTTCTTCAGTGGCACCTTAAAGCGTGCAAGGATAGTAGTGAGAATAAAACCATAAGGAGTGGCATGGGCCTTGGAGCCATTGATAACTCTATCAAGCAGCTTGATCATAAATGCAGGTCAGTTGATCTGCCTTCCACTTTCAAAACACTCCATCAACACCAAATCCATGTAGTTAGAAATGTGTCTTCTTTCCTGCCTAGGTAACAAACACTTGTTAATAAATTCAAATAGGACTTTATGGCATAGCTTCATTTCACTCTTATACACGACTTTGGCTTCATTCACTTTTGTGACATCACAGAACTTCCTAGTGATGGCAAAGGCAGTAGGAAGGGAGTCCTGACTTGGCCATTTTTGCCTTGTGTAGTCAGCATACCCTTCAGAAGGAATGTCAAGGATTTCACCCAGCCTTTTTGTATCAAAGGACACATGAACCCTTTCGCTTGGCTGGTAACGCTATCATCCCTGACCTCTGCATTGGCCATGAACTGAATAATCTCATTCCTTGCCAGCCTGCCATCCAACTAAAGGACCATGTCCTTCCATCCCTAAACAGCTAGAGCATCAACAAGTCGAACCATCCCTAGTTCCTCCAAATCCTTCAACAGTCTAACCTTTAAGATGGTTCGTTTGCCAAACTTGGGCCAGCTTATCTTGTTCATTTTTAGATTCACTCTCTTTCTCACCACTCCATTCCCCTTCCTCAGTAATCTTAACTTGCTTGTCTTTTACGGCAGACCTTGTTCTTTTAGCCAAAGAAGAAGGTTCAGCAGTCTTGGAAACAGATGAGGGCTTCTTGGAAGAGGTCTTGGTCTTTTTGGCCTTATTGGCCTTAGGGGTCTGCACCTCCATAGTCACATGTTCAACCTGGTGGACGGGGTCCATCTCATCTATATCAACAGCCTCAACAGGCTCTGCAACCTTAGCTTTCCCTTTGTCCATTCTTTTC
This sequence comes from Nicotiana glauca, assembly GCA_026770625.1. NCBI lineage: Eukaryota > Viridiplantae > Streptophyta > Magnoliopsida > Solanales > Solanaceae > Nicotiana > Nicotiana glauca. Next base: position 190,554 of record MU693311.1, read on the forward strand.
TTCTTGCTTTCTGCCATAGCCTTTTGTAACTCATCCTCACTCTACTTCACATTACTCCTTGTGGCCCGTCCTTTAGAGGAATCTCAGCACTTGTTGGAGAAGTAGCCTTTCTTTTCTTGGTAGTTTTTTTAGTGCTGGGAGCTTTTGGTGTTGGGGTTCTCCTTTTCTTGGGGTTATAACTTGCACCCACTTTCTTCAGAAGGTCTACTAGGGTCTCCTCAATAGATGAACCGAGTTCATCTGCATGTGAACTGAGGTTGACCAGCCCTTTAGCAGCCTCCCCTTAGACACTTCCCCATGTTTTCTTGCTACTCTCTACCACCTTTTCATGCTCAGCCCCACAGATAGCTGGTCTAACCATTTCAGAAGTGGAAGAAAAATTATCTACTTCTTTCCCTTTTCCCCTCACATCACTACTGACACCTTCACTCTCCCTTCCTTTTTTACTTTTATTTTTACCTCCTCTCCTTCTTGATTCAAGTATTTCCACAATCATAATAGACCCAACCAAAACAAAATGATTGTCAAAATTTTCAACTAGAACAGAACGTACCTCAAAAGGGGGATTTTGCGCCTTTTCAGAAACAGAAGACCCAGTTCCTTCTCCCTCACTCACAAATTTGAACGAGTCATCTTAGTTTTCAAAATCTTAGGCTTGACTAGCCTTTAATTTTGTATTCGATCTGTTTGAAAGCACACCTATAGCCACAGTTTTACGAGAAAGCATCTTCACTCACCTTCTCCTAACTTGAGGGTTGTGCTGGGTTGATGAGGGGTGGAATAATTGGAGGGGGTAGGTTTTGGAGGAGTACTTGGGTTATCTTGTGGGTTGGTCATCTTCCTTAATTTAGAAGATAATTTTTAATTGAGTTTTGGAAAAGATAAGAGTTGAGATCGAAAGAAAATTGACGGTTTAGAGAAATATGAGAGTGGTAATGATGATGATGGTTTTTAAAGAGAGAGGGTTAATTAATGTCCAACAGCAGCTTTTTATAGTCAATTAGAAGTCCAATCACTATGAAATTTTAGGTTGAACGAGCGATTAAGCTTCCCTAGATTCTAGGCATTTTATATGGTGAGGATTCTAATAGAGACGGAACTGGTTGAAACTCAAAAGGATAGATTTTTGTGAGGTTTTGAATATAGGCAGGACTCTGCTCATGAATTAAATATTAATATTTCTAATTATACAAAATGTAAAAAACATACCTCGTTATTCAGATGGACCAGTACTGATGGACAAAGTTCTTCTCTAAGAATCCTCTTGATCATGCCTTAATTTCCCAAAATAGAAAAAAATTTGTTAGAGATCAGTGAGTCATATTAATGCATGGAATATGAGTATACTATTTACAATATGAAATTGAGCAAAAATTAATCTAGATATTTACACAGGTTCTAAATTTCCTAACCGAATTTTTTTTTCATTGTGCATTCTGAACTGGTTTCATTAGGTGATCTTAGTCATCCCTAGTTCTAACCTATTTCTTTCAAAGCTTTCTCTACTCAGTGCTTTTGTAAAAATGTCAGCAATCTGCTTATCTGTAGCATAAAATTCTATAGTGATCAGTCCTTTCTCATAGTTGTCCCTTAAGAAATGATGTCTAACATCTATGTGCTTAGTTCTCTTATGATGAACCGGTCCTTAGTCATAGTAATAGCACCAGTGTTATCTCAAAAAATAGGGATGGAACCAACTTCAATATCAAAATCCATCAACTGCTGTTTGATCCACAGCAATTCAGCACAACAAGAGGCAGCAGCAACATACTAAGCTTTAGCAATAGGTAAGGCCATTGAATTTTTCTTTTTAGTGGCCCATGACACCAGACGTCAACCAAGAAAGTATGACATACCTAAGGTGCTCTTCCTATCCACAAGGAAACCTGCATAGTCAGCATCAGCATATCCCACTAGGTAAAAGTTACTATCATTTGGATACCAAAGGCAATGGTCAATAGTGCCTTTCAAGTATCTCAATATTCTCTTGACAACAATCAAGTGGGATTCCTTTGGATTTGCTTGAAATCGAGGACAGAGCCCTACACAGAAAACAATGTTAGGTCTGCTAACAATAAGATATAAAAGTGAATTAATCATACCCCCTATACAACTTCTGATCAACAGATGAACCAGGTTCATCTATGTCTAATTTTGTGGCCATTGCAATAGGAGTGTCTATTTCCTTTGATTCTTCCATTTTAAACTTCTTAATCAACTCTATTGAATATTTCTGTTGATGGACCATGGTTCCATATGAGCTTTGTTTAATTTGCAAGCCCAAGAAGAAGTTAACCTCACCCATCATATGTTGAGTGGTGATTTTACCACTCATTCTAGCCTTTTTTCCTTGGCTTTTATGTCCTTTTAATTATACAATGAGATTGCTTATGGTGGTTATTGTTAGATTTTTAGGTAAATGATGCAACGAAGTGGTTTGAATTGAATTGAAGTGGAATTGAGCAAAAAGAAGGTGAAACCATGCAAAAATCTCCAGTGAATTCTGCTTCTGCGGAAGAAAGGCCGCAGAAGCAACTTCCGCTTATGCGATTGAATAACCGCTTCTGCGGATTGAGTTGAATGGGCAGAAACCGCTTATGCGGTTAAAATTCTGCTTTTGCGGAAGCGCAGAAGCGCCTTATTTTTCACTTCTGCAGTCACTGGCACTATTGAGGAACTCCACTTATGCGTTCAAATTTCCGCCTTTGCGGAACCGCATCTGCGGTTACTTTTCCGCAGATGCAAAAGCAGTGCATCAGGCCTGGGGCGAAATGGACATTTCATAATTTCTCCCCCCAAATCAGTTTTATACTCGTCCAAGCAGATCTTTTGGAAGATCTTTGGCATATTTTCAATCTTCATAGAGAGAACATTTTTGGAAGTTAGGGTTTTGCACACACACTTGGGTCTTGAAGATTGAAGCTTGGGGTTAAGATTTTCTCACCCATTTATGTTTATTTCTTCATTTCCTTGCTTTGTATTGAATATTTAAGTGTGTAGTATTTATTTCCAACACTTTAACCTTGTTTATGGAAGTATTCATATTTAAAGTGTGAATTAAATACCTTGTTGTGCGTATGTATTGAATGATTTTTCTATATTTATGAAGTGAGTTATTGTTACTTTAATTATTCTTGTTCTTTAATGTTTCCAAAGGGATAAGCTAACCCTAGGACTCGCCCATTAACTCCGAATTGATTTTGGGAAAAATAGTTTGGGGTTGGGAAAGATTAGTTAGCAAGAACTTGAGGTGTTAACCCTCATTTTATATATTCTACCTAGGGATATGATTGAACTACTTGTAGCCTTCCGGGTGTGCTTAATCTTCTAATTATGATTAGGGATAATTCAATTAGGAAGTCTTGTTAGTTTTCGAAAGAATCTAATTAAGAATTATTATCCGTGGCTAATTAATACAAACTCGCTCATATTTGTAAAATCATGAAATACATTGGATCGTTACTTGAGTGTAATTCCCGATACATTCATACTTGTAGCCATTGATCATTTTACTTGCTTTCTAGGCTAGTTTACATTTCCGCAATTAGATATAAAAATATTTTCCAACCAAAATTCTTAGTGTTTGGCATTGCGCAACTAGCGATAATTCTCTTACATTCCTAATCGCCTACACATTGTTCTCTGTGGGATTCGACCCCGACTCATAGTTGGGTAAATTATATTGCATGCGACCGTGTCTATTGCTTTTTAGCAGTGGGTTTGGACGTCATCGTCATACTCATTTCAATTCACTCCCCATTAATTTAGCAAATTCTATACTTAGTTTTTTAGTGGTTGCCCTAAAAATTATGTCATCAACATATTTTTGTACCACTAGAAGATCTTTACCTTTTTCCCTCAAGAATAGAGTACTATCAATTTTACCTCTCTTGTAGCCATGTTTAAGTAGGAATTTAGATAGGCGTTCATACCATGCTCTAGGACCCTGTTTGAGTCCATACAGTGCCTTGTCTAGTTTGTATACATGATCTGAACATTCCTTGCTTTCAAACCTCGGAGGTTGTTTGACAAATACTTCTTCCTTTAAGTAGCCATTTGGGAAGGCACTCTTTACGTCCATCTGGTGAAGAGTAAATACCATGTGTGCCGCAAAGGCTATGAGGAATCTTATTGCTTCTAATATTGCAACTGGAGAAAAGGTCTTATCATAGTCTATGCCCTCCTCTTGGCTATAACGTTGAACCACCAACTTTTCCTTATTCCTTGTGACAGTTCCATCTTCATCAAGCTTGTTTCTGAAGACCCATTTATTGTTAATTACTGATATGTCCTTGGGTCTTGAAACCAGGTGCCAAACTTGACTCCTTTCAAACTGACTGAGTTCATCTTGCACTGCATTTACCCAGTATGCATCCTATAAAGCCTCAACAACTTTTTTAGGTTCAATAAGAGATACGAAAGCATAAAACACACAGATTCTTTAATTGAGATCTAGTTTGGATTATAGAAGTTGGGTCAGTAATTATGTTCTCAATGGGATGAGAAATTTGATACTGTTAGGTTTCACAACCAACTAGTTTCTGCTTGATATTTCTCTTATGTTTTGTTGCTAAGGAACAAGCTCATGTATAGGTTCCAATTGGAAGTTAGATTGAGTTATTCTTTGTTCAGTTCCCCCTGTCAGGTTGCCTTGGATGGAAGAACCTATTCCATCACCTGTTCCTTCTTTTGGTGCAGCTTCAGCTTGGGCTGTGACTTCACTTAAGCCTTTTACCAGCTGAATAGCTTCATCTCCATGTTCCTGTCTCTCAGAAAGAATGTTAGTTTTATCAAAAACTACATGTACACTTTGTTCTACACACATAGTTCTTTTATTGTATACTCTATAAGCTTTGCTATGTGAAGAATACTCCCTCATCACTTCTGGGATCAAACTTACCTAGGGACTCCTTTCCATTGTTGTTCACAAAGCACATGTATCTAAATGCCCTAAGATGAGATATATTTGGTTTTCTCCCTTTAAGTAACTCATAGGCAGTCTTCTCTACAAGAGGTCTAGTCATGTACCTATTATTGATGTAGCATGCAATGTTTACAGCTTCTGCCTAGAAGTTGTGGAGCAGTTTACTAGAAAGAAGCATAATCCTAGCCATATCTTCAAGTGTCCTGTTCTTTCTTTCAACTATTCCATTTTGTTGTGGAGTCCTGGGGGAAGAAAAATTATGATCTATGCCACGCTCATCACAAAATTCAGCAAACTTAGCATTTTCAAATTAAGTTCCATGATCAGACCTAATTGATGCAAGTTAATTACCTAGTTGTTTCCGAGTTTTTTTAACAAAAGAAGTAAACATGTCAAATGCTTCATCATTGGAAGTTAAAAATAATATCCAAGTAAACCTAGTAATCATCCACAAGCACCATCACATATTTTTTACCACCTTTGCTTAATGTTCTCATTGGGCCAAAGAGATCCATATGAACCAGTTCCATCAACCAGGTCGTGCTTGCCACTTTCTTGCATTTAAAAGAGGTCTTACCTGTTTCGCCCTTACACGAGCCTCACAAACATTGTTTTCTTTAAACTTGATGGAGTGTGAGTCTGTCTTACCTACCTTTCCAACCCTAATGATCTCACCTTTCTTACCATTTCCAAAGGAGACATTACCTCCTTTTAGGTTCTCAAGTGAAAGGAACTGGTTCTTGGTTCCAGTCATATGCTTTGAGAAGCCACTATCCATGTACCATATTTGTCTGCTCCCCTTCACTTGGACCTGCCAAAAGAATCAGGGGTTAGTCTTAGGAACAAAAACTAGTTTGGGTCCCTTTCTATCGGCAAAAGGGTGAATTAAGTTCTTTTTAGCCCATCCTGGCAGCTTATTTTTCCCTTGAACAAAAGTTTTGTTCTTTTGACTGGCCTTTTCTTTTGTAGTGCACTCACTTTATAGTGGCCAATTTTACCGCAGTGTGTGTACATTTTGTTCTCAGGAAGTGTGATATACTTGCTTTTGGGATCCCACTTAGGTGCAGGGGTCCCATAGTTAAGTCCTCTCCTATTGCTACTGTGGTATTCTTTAGCCATGATAGTGCATCAGAAGAGTTATTCCATTTACAAGTTCTTTCTAGTTCATTCTTAACCTTGTTTAGATCTTCTTTTAGGACTCTTATCTGCTCATCCTTTTTGTACAACTCATCATTCATTTTTCCTAGATTTTCTTCTAAGGTGAGATGTTTCTGATCAGCTTTCTTTTTACCTGTTCCTAGTTTCAGTTTTAAATTTTCAGCTCTAAGCTCTAGCATAGTGGTGTCAAGTTCAAGAACCCGATTCTTCAACTCATCATTTTTACTATCACTTTCACTAGTCATGAGTTCCAGAGTTTTGCACTTAGCTTTCAGGATTACACATTCCCTAGACAGTTATTTCTTCTCATTATTTATGACCTTAGATTTATCAATAAAATCTAAAAGCAACTCAGATAGATTTTCTTTTGGACAAAAATTTAATCTTGTCTTTGAGATAAATCACACTTACCTATGATTCCTCATCGGATTCTCCAATGGCCATCAGTGTTTGTTCATCTCCATCTTCTGTGTACAAATCCTCATCTAAGATCTCTCCCCAAGTAGCAACCATAGCCTTTGTTGATCTGTTGTTCTTCTTGGAATGAACCTTTTCCTTCTCCCTATTTCTTCGTTCAACCCTTTTTTTCTTCCATTCAATTTCCCACTGAGGACAGTTTTTGATCATGTGGTCCATCTTACGACATTTGTAGCAGCCCTCGTTAGTCTACATTCCAGGGGCCCTTGGTTTATTGAAGGTTTCACCTCTTGAAAAACCTTTTCCTCTCATTAGATACTTCTTGAAATCCCTCGTGATCATAGCTATTTCATCTTCCTCGAGATCTGCACCTTCAGCTATTCTGAAGGCCAGGCTCATTTCCTTCTTGGGTGCATTCATCTTCACGGTTTGCCTTCTAAGTTCATAGGCAATGAGATTTCCAATTAGCTCATCCAACTTGAGAGTGGGAATTTTCTTTGATTCCTATAGCAGTTATTTTGCTTTCCCAACTAATTGGCAAAACCCTTGTCAAAATTTTCTCAACCTTGTCTTCTTCAAGGATAATCCTTCCAAGAGACTTAAGTTCATTTGATAGTGTGTCGAACCTTGTATACATCTCTTGGATGGTTTCTCCTTCCTTCATGGTGAAATTCTCATATTGAGAATACAGCAATGTTCCTCTTGATCTCTCCACTTAAGGAGTTCCTTCATGAGCCACTTGCAAAGTGTCCCAAATTTCCTTAGCAGTAGTGTAGCTTTGAATTCTATTGTACTCATCTAGACCAAGTCCACACACAAGCCATTTCTTGGCCTTATCATTCTTTTCCCACTTCTTCAAGTCCTTAGTAGTGCAATCACCTCTAGTATTTGGCACGTTCACTCCTTCAGCATTCTTCTTCATGGTAGCCAGGGGACCATCAATAACAATGTCCCAGAATTCATAGTCCTCTCCGATGATGTGATCTCTCGTCCCGTTTTTTCCACCAGGAGTAATGCTGGACATTAAAGAGTGGAGGCCTAGCAATGGATTGTCCCTCCCAATTTCTAGGTGGTGTACTAATCTTGATCTGTTCCTAAGGTATTATCCTCTTCAAGGATAACCCGCTCTAACACCAATTGATGTTTTATACTTCAATACCACACAAGAAGGGGGTAATTTGTATGGTGTCCAATTTTTTGCTTAAGTTCTATGTGTTCCAACTACTACTATTACGGAATAATAGGTTCAAAACTAAAGAACACAAAGATTTTACTTGGAAAATACCTGCTCAAAAGGTGAAAAAAACCACGACCTACTTTCCAGCAGGATTTTCCCAAACTCTCCACAAAAATCACTGAGCCAAAAACTGCATTAAAAAAACTCTTTTTAAACCTAGGACTAACTCTAATCCCGTTGTAGCATGCAGCCTCAACTGATGCAACAACTTCAAGTTAACTCTAACTTGAACACTCTGAGTACCTAATACAATTGCTTCTAGATAAAGTGAAGGGTACAATATGAAACCACCTACTATAATTGAACTAGAATAAAAGACTGACACTTGGAACTGGTTCTTCTATCTAGTTCAAGTAGCTTCTAGTTTGCATGCATGAATCACAAATAAACTGCTTGCAAAATTGCCTTGCTACTTCGCTCTCATTTCATGTTTAAATTTTGTTTATGTACGTTGCCTGTGAATGAGAACAACATTGATATTTATGGAGTTAGTAAATAGAGATTGAATATACTTCTTATTCTACTCTTCCTTGGTGGAAAAGTTCTAGTTGATCTCAACTTCTAACTCCTTCCCTTTCTTAAACCGTATTCTCTTTAAGTAAGGAGTCTTTTTCCTTATCCAATATACAACCTTTTCGATCGGGATCAGGAGATATCACTTTTGTTAAGCTAGGTTTATCTCCTTCACGTGCATCTCACATGCTTGAGTTGACCATATCTGTGCTTTACTTGGATGGACCTGGTCCATGTCTGAGTTCCTTTATCATTCTTCAAAAGTCACCTTTACTTTGGAAAATAAGTCAATAACAGAAAACCAAGATACTCGTGATTGGGCAAGGATCATGGCGGAAATCTCGGCACATATCAAATCAAGACTGGTTATTTATCCTATCATGGGATTTACTCCTGTATTTAAAATTGTACCATAAATAAAAATCGTCTACTATATAAAGGGGGTTCCAATCATTTTGTAAATATAATATATATACTCACACATAACAAAGCAATACATTACGTTTCCTCTCTTAAGCTATGTTGTTCAGTTCATACTTTCAATTAAGCATACTCAGTTGGTTCGAGGGCGATCTACATCGAGGGCCATAATCACTCATTATATTGGTTCATATTACAGTTAATTTCTAATATTAATTCTCATATTTCTCAGTTTGTGCCAAGTAAAATCACATATCCTGAAAACCACTTATAAGTTTAATTGTTATTCAATTTTAAGGGTAAACAGCTTGGCGTCCATCGGGCTAAGCATAATAGCGATCGTCTGGTACAATTTTTGTAACACACACTATTTTACGCTTGTTATTTGATGTGTCATTCATTCCAGGATCAACATGTCAAACTCTCAAGTGGCACCCACACACAGAGATAATGGTCGTGGTCTCATTGACGAGAAAGACAACATAGCCACCTCAGGAAATGAAGTACCTCCAGTCAACCTAGATGGAGCCCCAGCCGTCGACCCAATCGATGTCAGCTTCCCTATTGCCATTAATGGAATTTTGTCGGTAATCCTGAAGTAGCACCTGCAGAGATGTTCGACCAACCGATCAAAACCCAGAGGGTGGTGAAGAAGGTGGGATTAGCCTTCAAATGATACTCGAAATGTTGCAGACTCAAAAAGCTGCAATTGCACAACTCCAAAATCATAGATGTGCACCAAGCAGAATTGAGCTTGATCCATCGCAAGAAATTGTTCACAGAGCCGAATTGGTTCCAAAGAGATCGAATGGAGGAGAATCGGAAACCAATCCTGCTATCGTAAAGATGCTGGAAGAACTAATAAAGAAAATTGAGACAGGGGAAAAGAAGATCAACGAAAACGATAAGAAGGTGGAAGCTTATAACTCCAGGGTTGACCAAATCCAGGGGGCACCAACGGTATTGAAAGGATTTGATTCCAAAAGTTTATCCAAAAACCTTTTCCCCCTAGTGCGGCTTCGAAGCCAATCCTTGAAAAGTTCTGTATGCCGGAGATTCTGATGTATAACGGGATGATAGATCTAAAGGAACATGTCACCTCATATATGTGCGCCATCAAGGGAAATGACTTGGAAGATGACATGATTGAATTTGTATTGCTGAAGAAATTCGGGGAGACTTTATCAAAGGGTGATATGATATGGTACCACTATTGAGTTATTTGCTATGCTTGTAAATTATTTTGTAAAGGCATACACTGGACCATTAAGGTTGCTACAAGGAAGTCGGACCTTTTCAAGGTAAGTCAGAAAGGCAACAAGATGCTTAGGGAATTTGTATCTCGATTTCAAATAGAACAGATGGATTTGCCACACGTCATCGATGATTGGGTTGTTCAAGCTTTTACTCAAGGTCTCAACACTCTGAGTTCCGTAGCTTCATAGCATTTGAAGCAGAATTTGATCGAATATCCAGCTGTCACTTGGGTCGATGTGTATAATCGGTATTAATCAAAGATCAGGGTCGAGGATGATTACTAGGGGCTCAAATTGGGATAGTTTATCCTAATAGGACCATGGATAGAGCTAAAAGGGACTTCCACCGGGAACCACGGTCGAACAGAGACCGATATCAGCCATGCGGTAGAGATTGGAGAAATAATTGGCCTGGACGCAACCCCGTTCGTAATGATAGAAGGAATGATCGATGGTAGAGCTACTAAGGACTCATGAGCAAGAGTGGTTTTGGCAGGGATATTGGGGTCCACGTACCTCGAGTGTCAGAATATAGCTTCAATGTAGATGTTTCCGCCATAGTATCGGCCATTGGATGCATCAAAGATACCATATGGCCTCGACCTCTACAGACCAATCCGGCCTAGAGAGATCCAAACCAAATATGCAAGTATCATGGTACCCATAGCCATAAATAGAAGATTGTAGACAGCTAAGTGAGGAAGTAGCCCGATTATTCAACGAGCGATACCTTTAAGAATTCTTAAGTGATCGGGCAAAGAACCACTTCAAAAACCAAGATTCAAACTGATAGAACTAGCAAGAAGAGCCACAGCACGTGATTCACATGATCATTGGAGGGATCGATATTCCTCCAGGACCGGTATTTAAATGCACCAAGGTGACGATCACAAGGGAAAAGCAAATGCGGGACTACTTACCAGAAGAAACTTTGTCTTTCAATGACAAGGATACAGAAGGGATCGAGCAACCTCACAACGACGCACTGGTAATATATGTCCTTATGAATAAAATTCAAGTTAAATGCATTTTGATTAATCGAGTTAGCTCGGCCAACAATATTTGATCAAGGGTCGTAGAACAGCTCGGCCTACAATATCAATTTGTGCCTGCAGCCTGAGTACTTAATAGCTTGAACATGGTGACCGAAACCACCAATGGTGAGATTATTTTTCCAGTGAACGTGGCCGGGACCAACCAGGAAACAAAGTTCCATGTAATCGAGATTGACGTGAGGTAAAGCACCCTGCTCGAAAGGCCATGGATCCATAACATGAGGGTAGTACCCCCAACCCTTCATCAAGTTCTGAAGTTCCCGACATCTAAGGGAGTCAAAACATTATAAGGGGAGCAGCCCGCCGCCAATAAGATATTTACAATTGATGAAGTTATACCAGTGTTGGCACTTTCTTCAGCAAAGGGATCAGATTCAAAGGGAAAATAGTAGGCAAAGTAGAAACCCCAAACCCCAGCCTCGACCCAACCGGAGAAGCGGGGGACCGACGAGGATGATAACTATGGGATACCTCGGTCCTTCATAATTTCTGATGACTCTGATGCCACCAAATCAATGGTCGAAGAGATGGAACGAGTCACAGTGGCTGAACATTAGCCTGAACAAAAGTTATAACTGGGCGCGGGACTAACTCCCCAGCTTAAAAAAAACTTATGCATTTCTTTACAACTAAATATGAATTTTTTTGCTTGGTCCCACCTCGATATGACAAGGATCCCGCCGGAAATTACAACTTACAAGCTGAGCCTAGATCCTAAGTTCCACCAGATGAAGCAAAATAGAAGGCACCAATGCGAGATTAAACATGCCTTCATCAAGGACGAGGTAACCAAACTTCTCAAAATAGGATCAATTCGGGAAGTAAAGTATCCCGAATGACTAGAAAACATAGTGGCGATCCTTAATAAGGAAAACAAACTTAGAATGTGTGTATATTATAAAGAATTGAATAAAGCATGCCCAAAGGATTCTTTTCCTTTATCTAACATAAATCGTATGATCGATGCCACACCGGCCACAAGACTCTTAGTTTTATCGATGCCTATTTCGGGTACAACCAAATACAAATGAACCCGGAAGACTAGGAAAAGACTTCGTTCATCAAAAAATATGGCACCTACAATTATAATGTAATTCCATTCGGACTAAAAATGCTGGAAAACCTATCAACGCCTAGTAAATTAAATGTTCGAAAAACTAGTAGGGAAATATATGGAAGTTTATATTGATGACATGTTAGTTAAGTCCCTACGGAGACCTTCGATATACTTCAGAAGTACAATATGAAGCTCAACCCAGAAAAGTGCACGTTCGGGGTTAGCTCGGGAAAGTTTCTTGGATTCATGGTGTCTAATTGAGGAATCGAGATCAACCCCGACAAATTCAAAGCTATCAAGGATATTACGCTCGTACATAATGTAAAGCTCGTGCAGAGGCTAACAGGGCACATAACTGCCCTAGGACGAATCATTTTGAGGTCCTCAAATAGGAGTCATCGATTGCTCTCACTACTTAAGAACAAGAAGAGCAATTTTGCTTGGACTCCAAAATGTCAGCAAGCCTTAGAGGAACTAAAGCGGTATCTATCGAGCTCGCCGCTACTTCATACCCCGAAAGTGGACAAACAACTTTACTTGTGCTTGACAGTCTCGGAGATATAGGTAAGTGGAGCCCTGGTCCAACAAGAACAAAGTATGCAATTCCCTGTCTATTATGTTATTCGAACCTTAGGTGAGGCCGAGAAACTATATATCTGCACTTAGAAAATTAGCAATTCCTTTAATAAGCGCCTCTAGCAAAACTGAAACCATATTTCCAATGTCATCCAAACATGCATTGTGACGACTTACCCCCTTCAAAATATTTTACAAAAACTAGAGTTTTCAGGTCGATTGGCCAAATGAGTTGTTGAAATCTGTGGGTACAATATTGAGTATCAACCCTGAACCGACATCGAGTCTCAGATCTTGGCAGACTTCCTAGCTAACTTCACACTGATCCATCGTACTCGAGGTTGAAAAAGAACTACTGATGAAATCGGGTACATCTTCAGGAGTCTGGACCCTCTTTACGAACGTTCTTTGAACATGAGGGGGTCAGGACTTGGCATCATGCTAAAATCACCCACATGTAATGTAATTAGATAGTCCATCAGAACTACAAAATTTCCTAACAATGAGGCCAAGTATGAGGCCATGATTGTAGGTCTTGAACTAGCTCAAAGTCTAGGAATGGAGGTCATAAAGGCCAAGTGTGATTCCCTCCTCATGGTAAACCAAGTTAACATGACTTTTGAAGTCCGAGAAGACCAAATGCAGAGTTACTTGGACAAAATACAGACGACTCAAAAACAATTTAAAGAATGGACATTGCAACATGTACCTCGAGAACATAACAGCGAGGATGACTCTCTTGCCAATCTGGGTTCGTCGGTCGAAGACAATGAACTCAACTCGGGAACTGTCATACAACTCATAAGATTGGTGGTCGAAGAAGGACATATCGAAATAAATTCCACGAGTTTGACCTAGGACTGGAGAAACAGGTACATAGAGTACTTAAAGAACGGGAAGCTTCCATCAGACCCAAAGGAGTCGAGATCTCTATGCATAAAGGCAGCATGGTTCACTTTGTCCAAAGACGAAACGTTGTTTAGAAGGATGTTCGATGGACCGCTGGCAATATGTTTAGGACCGGGAGATACCGATTACGTCCTACAGGAAGTTCACGAAGGCACTTGTGGAAATCATTTCGGTGCGGAATCGTTGGTCCTCAAAGTAAATAGAGCAGAGTACTATTGGACCGATATGGAGAAGAATGCAAGGGAGTTCATTCGAAAATGCGACCAATGTCAAAGGTATGCGCCAATGATTCACCAGCCTGGAGAGTAGCTTCACTCGGTCTTAATTCCATGGTCGTTCATGAAATGGGTTATGGAAATCGTCGGCCCTCTTCTATCAGCACCAGGTAAAGTTCAGTTTATTTTATTTATGACTGTTTATTTTTCTAAGTGGGTTGAAGCACATGCTTTCGAGAAAGTCAGAGAAAAAGAAGTCATAGACTTCATTTGGGATCACATCATATGTCGATTCGGGATGCCCTCCCTGATCGTGTGTGATAATGGGAAGCAATTCATCGGCAACGAAGTAACTAAATTTCTTGAGGATCACAAGATCAAAAGGATCCTGTCGACGCCTTATCATCCTAACGGGAACGGACAAGCCGAATCGACCAACAAAACCATCATTCAGAACCTTAGGAAGAGATTGACAGATGCCAAAGGGAAGTTGGAGAGAGATACTGCCCGAGGTTCTATAGGTGTATCGCACAACATCAAAATCCAATACCGAAGCAACATCGTTCTCTTTAGTTTATGGAGCCAAAGCTCTAATCCCGATCGAAGTCGGCGGACCCAACATCAAATTTTGATATGCAACAAAAGAGTCAAATAACTAGGCCATGAATACGAGTCAAGAATTTTTGGATGAAAGATGCAAACCTGCCCTCGTCTGATTGGCCGCTCAAAAATAGCGGATTGGAAGATACTACAATCGAAGAGACAATCTTCAACATTTTAACGCCGGGTACTTGGTTCTAAGAAAGTTCACCCTCAACACTCGAAATATAAATGAAGGGAAATTGGGTCCAAACTGGAAAGGACCATACCAGGTTCACGAAATCACCGAAAAAGGATCCTTCAAGCTCGGTGCAATGAACAGCGAACAATTACCGAGCAATTAGAACATATCGCACCTAAAACGATACTACTGCTAAGGTACATCCCCTTCTATTTTAGTTTATATTTTAAACTAACTCCCATAGGTGTTTGATCAAGAACAACAATGGACTCCTTGACATGAAGCCTTTAGGTCTGAAAGCACGTGTTGTACTATTTTTCCCTTAGACCGATTTTGCCCCAAATGGGTTTTCTAGCGAGGTTTTTAATGAGGCAACCATTCATCGTGCTAACTTAGAAAAAGTCAACAGTCTCCAAGGCTTCTTTACAATCAACCTCGAATACTAGGGGAATTATCCTCAAATGTCAGCTTTGTTACGAGGAAATTACTTTATGGCATTAGGGTCTCGATAGGAAATTTGTAATGGCCGAACGGCCAAATGAACCGTGCCCATGTAGTTTGCTCGAGCCCTGGCACAGAACATGTACGCATGTGTAATCAATTATAAAGAGAAGTATTTTTTCTTACCAATATCTTCTGCCTTAGAAATAATTTTCTACTTTGCAAGTTCATACTCTCGATCCATTATGTAAACAGGCTCAAGGGCCGATCATAACCAGAGTTTGGATAATTAACACCATGCTCAAGAACCGCCATCCGAAAAATAAATGAGATCGAATCGTTAAAACTTTGAGATCATAAGACCTTTTAGGAAACTCTCGATCTTTATAGGCCATGACCACTGCACTCGAGGACTGACACTTCGGTCAAGCTCGAAGTAAAATAGGAAAATAAGCCCAAGGGGAAAATGCCGGACTAAAGAGGCTACGGCAAAATTAACACGGTTCGAAGACGTCCAAATTCCGTTAAAAAGCAGGCCTTCGAATTCTTTCATAAACAAATTAAAAGGGCTAGCCCCGGATTAATCATAAAAGGCTTTCATAATATAAAGCCTTGAAAACTCTAATGAGTACAAAAGTGTTCTAACTCTCGAACAGTTCCTTACTTTATAATAAGGTATTACAATCTTTGTGAACATGAATGATAAACAAAGGGAAAACTTTGAAAGCTGAAAAGGGTAGAATAGACTTATATATATGATTAAATGATCGTTTTACAGAGGCTAGATCGGCCAAATACAAAATTTATAAAGGCCCAAGGTCGACTTTCACTTCGCATTCGAGAGATCCTTCTCATTCGACTAGAAAGCCTAAGGGCTACCTAATTCTGAGTTCGACCATGTCCTCACTCGATCATTAAGCTTAAAAGCTACATAAATTCAAGTTCGAGTTATCATTCGAGGTCCATCGATTAGAAAAGGTCGAAGGCAAGGCTTATTATCGGCCCTGACCTTCCTCAAACCTTGGACCCTTGAACACAACTTCATGATCTTATACTAAGGTATTTTGACCCTTACATGAAATAACAAAAAAGACAATAGATTCATAAACTATGGAAATGAAGAAGTTTTATATAGTCATCAAAATCTTTTTACAAAGGGAAAGCAGCCCGATGGAAATTTTTTACAAAGGCCGAAACGACATCAACAAAAAGTCAAAACAAACTATCTAAAAGCTTAAGTGGCCTGGAGAGGCATCTCTGCCCTCAGGGTGTTCTCCACTTTCGGATCTGGTCAAGCTCCCAGACTCGTCATCATAATCGGGTAAGCTAATCTCTAGGCTTCATCTTCGAGCTCCTTAGTACTCTCAACCTCGGTCGTGAGATCAAAGCCCTGAGCATTGATTTCCTTGAGGGTATCCCTTTCGAGATTGACATTTGGCGTACTCGGTGATTTTCTCTGCTCGAACTTGAGCGACCTCGGCAACCTCTTTTTCTCGAATTTGAGTGGCTTCGGAATCTTCCCAGTAAATAGTCAGCACTACATGAGCATCAATCTTGGCTACCTTAACTTCGGATTTGGCCGTTTCAAGCTCTGCGACCAGACTCTCCTGAGCTAAAACTGTTGAACCCAACTAGGACTAGAGCTCCTCGACTTTCTTGGCCCGGGCCAAGGGTTATTCTTTCATACCCTGCAGTTGGATTTCAACCAAGTCCAACTGGGCCCGAGCAGTCTCCTTCTCTGAGGCCAAGTGGTCCATTTTCTCCCTCCAGCCTTCAGCCTCGATTTTTAGTGCATCAGCCTCATCGCGGAGTTTCCTGATCATGTCGAGCTTTTGTTGGACCTGGGGGTTCGAACGATTAGATATCATGCCAGAATTACCGTCACTAACTTCAAATATTCTTCTTACTTGCTCGACCAGTTCGACAAGATCTTTCTTAGCTGTTTCTAGCTCAGTACGGAGGCCTTTAGCTTCCCCATAACTTTTCTCGCTAAGAAGCTTGAAGGTATCTTTCTCCTCAGTCAACCCTCAGATATCGGCCTTATAACAACTCATTTACCCCTGGAATCAGAGGAAAGCCTCATGATAAGGCACCGAAGCCTGCAGACATAGATGGGAAAGTTATACAAAAGGGAGAAAATTCTAAGTATGAAAATTGACAGGGAAATCAGGGATTACATGTTTAGAGCTTGTTGGGCTTCGTTTAAAAGACAAAGTTCTACCACCTCGTCCATCTGGGCTCCATCTTCTTCTATGACCAAACACCGAAGGTAGCTAGCCACCCCTACGGGGGCAGCAAGAATATGGGCATCCTCCGAGACCATGATAACGATTGTTCGCTTGTACCTGGGATCAACACTAGAGGGCCAGAAACTGATTGGTCAGTTTAAAACTCGAGGAAGCCTCACCTGAGCTCTTCTTCACAACCTCCAAGTCACTCAGACTGGAGACGTCTTCTACCCCAACAAATAAACCACGAAAGAGATCCTCCTCTCTGTGGGCTTCTTCCCCATGACAAGTCTCCACGGCCTGAGCATCGCGTATCAACGAATCGGAAACTGAAGGAAACAAAGGGGGAATCCTCGATCTCTATTGCCCCAAGTAGGTCCTTTGAAGCACTGCCTCCATCTTAGGGAGCCTCGAGCCCTATTTCTGCACCAAGGTGCACCACATCTTCAAGGGTCTCTTTCCGCCGAGGTAAAATATCTTTGATTCCTTTTGGCTCAGAGACTTGGGCTGAAGTCTCCTCCTTAACCCCATCAACCCTAGGTTGAGTAGTATCGACTCCTACCGATCCTGAAGCTCTCTGAATCTCTGTGCTAGCTTGTGCACGAGCCCCCAGCCCAGAATCATCTTCATTCTCTTCTTCTTCACCCTCTTCGGGATCATCTAGTAGCCGACGAACTGAGTCCATTGTTAAAGGGATGAAATTTCCTTTACGGGTTTGCCTATTTTTAGGGTTTTGCTCATCCAACTTCATGGAGCTCGGAACCCCTCTCCTTTTCCGCTCTTTCTTATAATTCGAAGCAGATGGTTAGGAAAGGTTTTCTTCATCGCCAGATGGGAGGCTCATCGGCACGTCCTTCCCAAGACCTGCAAAAGAAAAACAAGTTAGATCAAGAAAAAATTCTAAAAATGATCAAAATTGTAGAGTTATACAAAAATTTACCGTGGTTTCGGGCCTCCCATCGACCCTTCACCAAATCACGCCATACGCACTCGGTGTGTGTTGATTCTTAGACTAGGATCCTGACCCAGTTCTTGAGTTAGGGAATCGCACCTGGCATCCAGGAAACGGCTGCACCAAATAAAATACCGATAATAAAGGATGAAAAAATGAAGACAATAAGCAAAAATTAAAGATGGAGTTATACGTATGTATCAATTCTATTTCTCCAGAAATGGCATACTCTCAATTGGGATCAAGTCCGAGGTCTTCACTCGGACAAATCGACCCATCCAGCCCTGGTCATTGTCCTCATCTACGCTCGAGAAAGATGCCTTGGAGGCCCGATGTTGAATCTTTATTAGTCCCCCCTCGATAAAGTTGAGGGCTATATAAGGGTATGAGATGATCGAGGGTAAAGGGAAGCCCATCGACTTGCCTCATAAAGAAGAGGAGCAACATCACTATCCTCCAGAAGAAGGGGTGAATTTGACCAAGGTTCACTTCATACTTCTTGTAGAAGTCTACAATGACCGGGTCCAAGGGACCAAATGTGAAAGCGTCAGTGTAAACACTTAGAAACCCCTCCACATGGGTAGTAATTGACTCCTCGGGCGAGGACACCACCACATGCTTGTCAACCTAGTCGCAGTCCTCTTTAACTTGGTCAAGAAGGTCATTGGTGATCATGCATATGTACCTTAACATTGGCTCGCATCGACTCGCAACTGAGGGGGTCTTTTCAACCTTGAAGTTAGAGTCGAGGACACCCTCCAAGAACGAATTCTTCAGAGGGTGGCTCCGTCGCTGGTTACTCACCGGCCGAACGAGACAAGGAAGCTTTTTCTTTTTGCAAAACGATTTTAGATGTTTTTTTCGTTTTGTTTTTGTAAGCAATGAAGGATAAAGATTGGGATATTTGGTGCTTTGGGAAGAAAAAACAAAGAAACTCAAAAACCTGAAGATAGGGGGTTCTGAAGAAGGCAAAGAAATATGAAGATTAGAATGAAAGAGATTGAAAGTAAAGTTTGGGCAATAGAAAAAAGATACCTTTATAGGTTGAAGACGACAGTTCAAACCGGTAATGGTCGACAACAACTGACAGGCATTTAATGCATCAACATCCGATCCGACGGGACATTTTATTGCCCATTTAACGCTGACGTCATGGTCGGGCTCGTCGCTTACGTCATGGCCCATCGAGATGGATTGGGAAAGATCAAGTCATTTCTTGTCGATTAATCTCCAAAAAACGAGGGGACTATCTGTATATGGTCAAAATCGGGCTTGCTCTTTTAGAGAGATTGATCGAGGATGGAGCATGATGAGTCAGGATCGGCTTCGATTTATGACGGATCATGACACGGGGATTGATTGCTAAGCTCTTGAATCAATGATCAATTAATATCGAGACCAGCCACGATCAAGACCAAAGTGGGATAGAGATTGCGCGAGGTCCAAGAGAGCCAGCTACGTTTTATAACAGAAAACCGAGATATCCGTGATCAGGCAAGGATCGTGGCGGAAATCTCGGCACCTATCAAATCAAGACCAGTTATTTAGCCTATCATGGGATTTGCTTATGTATTTAGAACTGTACCATAAATACAATTCCTCTACTATATAAAGGGGGTTCTAATCATTTTGTACATATATATTCACGCATAACAAAGCAATACATTATATTTCCTCTCTTAAGCTTTGTTGTTTAGTTCATACTTTCCATCAAGCATACTCAGTTGGTTTGAGGGTGCTCTAGCTCGAGGGCCATAATCGCTCATTATATTGGGTTGCTTTATTTTACAGTTAATTTCTAATATTAATTCTCATCTTTCTCAATTTGTGCCAAGTGAAATCACATATTCTTTATAAGTTTAATTGTTATCCAATTTTAAGGGTAAACAACTACTACCAATATTCTGTCTAAATGTGGGTATAATAATATTGATCCACTGCCCTGCTACATTTAAAGTACAAATTCACTAATACCATATATGCTAATTTCCTTGGTACACCACCATCTATAGGAGTATAGAAATTTTGAGACCCAATAATTACCCTCGTACAATTTACTATTTATGACACTGCAGCAGCTTGGCCAGACTTTGATGAAGCACCAGCAGCAGCCCTATCCCGCCGCCTAGAGCTCCGTCCAGGGCGATGTTTGCGGTGGCTGTGGCTGCCACCAAACTTCATCTTCTGCCTAAGCCTTCCACTGTCCTTAAATAAGTCTCTTTCTGACTGAACAATCACACATTCTGGTGGTGGCACAGGGTACCTAATATTATCATAACAATAAGAATAATACATGTATCTTTCTCTAAACCATTTCATTGATTTTCGCCTTTTGGGTGTCATGATAGAGTAGTTTTGAGCAAGAAGTCTGGCAATTCTATCAGTGCAATTTGTAGATGAAATTTGCTCAATGGGATCTACTATACAGCCTTCAAGAACTAAGTCTTTGAACTCAGTTGCAAAAGGTTCATGTTTGTAGTCAACTTTAGCCTTGCCACCATTTGTAGCCCAAGAAGATGCATCCCAAATTGTGGCGTATAAAGACATTGGCTTCGCTGGAAAGTCCCCACCCATTGCTGGATTACGATTTACTTCTCTAATTGGTGTCTCATCAATGTAGAATCTATACAAAACCAAGGTATTTGAGGTTAGTTATAAAGTAACACTAATGAATGAACAAATTTTGAGCTTTGTGATGGCTGACCAACTTTCACATAATAAACTACGTAAACTGACAGTGCACAAATCTTTACGATTTACGGGTGCATAACTTTAATATTTTTACCGATATCTTATGCAACTAAAACTTGCAAGTTACAAAGTGTTGGAAGTTGTTACATTACAATCTTCAACAAGTTAAGGAATCCTTTGTTTGGTAACTTTCTAGTAATATGCAACTGTTTCCCTTTTTTCTTGATATCTTAGTAATTTGTGATGGAAATTTAGGATATTGAAGAAAAGAATCAAGAAGAAGGAATAGAAGAAAGTATGCTAGTTGTCAATGTACTTTAGCTAAAATCCTCACATTAATGATTTTCCAATCTGGATTATTGAAAATATCAGCAAGTATTTGACTATGGATTTTACTCAATATTCCAAGTAGGAAACATCAGGAAATTCTTTTAGAAGATCGATTTTGATAAATATGTACCACGATAATAAAAACGATTGGCTAGCATTCGGAGGTAGAAGCTAAATAATCTCAATTGTGGAGTGCCAAATGGAGCAGAGATATACAAATCTGTGCCTTCAGTAACATTATGAATATCCAGGTTTTCAAGAACATTAAAGAAGAATTAGGGCAATACTCATTCTCAACCTTTTAAAACAGCTTTCAAACCTTAAATTAGTCCATAAAAGAATGACAAAACAGTTCAGATTTGGCCAGACTCATCCCACACTGAACCTTCCTTATAGCTAGCCAAGAAACACATTCATATTTCCTATAGAACTCTTAGTCATTACTAGTATATATTTTATGGGTAGAAACAAGATTGTCTTTATAAAGCCTATATTTTGGGCATTTTATATCATATAAACTTGACGGTAAGTACACTTTGAGGCAATATAACCTAAACACTTGTTATGAGAAGAATTTTGTGCTAACAACGACATTTATTAAGCGTGATAAGTTCAAAGTATAGACAAGCTCTTTTAAGCCTTAACATATACTCCCTCCTATCCAACATAAGTAAATTTTTGGCATTTTTCTTGTTGTCCAAAATAATTGATTTTTCCAGATTTCAAGAATGAATTAATTATTTTTTTCCTGCATTGCCCTTGGAGTAAATAGTGTTGG
Organism: Nicotiana glauca; assembly: GCA_026770625.1. Classification (NCBI taxonomy): domain Eukaryota; kingdom Viridiplantae; phylum Streptophyta; class Magnoliopsida; order Solanales; family Solanaceae; genus Nicotiana; species Nicotiana glauca. The sequence continues at coordinate 212,492 of MU693311.1, forward strand.
AATATGTGTTAGGAGTGTTTATGTGAGATAATAAAGGTTAATATGGTCAATTCGATTGCTAATTAATGTTAAAAGGTGAATTTCTTAATCTGTGTGAAAAAATCCAAAAAAAAAACACTTATTTTGTATCGGAAGGGGTACAATTAGTGCAAACGTCACTCGAAAACAACCCATCACGCCAGTTTTCCAGCTTTAAAGACGTTTCTTAGGAAAGGAAAAAGTAAATATTTGCATTGCCGTAAACCGTGCAATTGCAAGTTCTACCCTTTTATAAGAGTAGTTAGTCACTCTCATTAATGGGCTAATCAACAGTTTAAAGTACTTAATTATTTCCTCACATTAATGAGCTAGTCAACATCTATGACATGTTATATATGACTCCCCCCCCCCCCCCC